>OZ024913.1:11026294-11296725 GCA_964017125.1 Flabesymbios commensalis
GCTCCTCAGGGATGTGAAATACTGCATTGTATGCCATTGCTTAGTTTATGCAAATAAGTAGCATTATCGCTTGTTTCCTCAGCATATTTAGAAAAAAATAGGAAACATGATGAAATAAAATAAATAACAGAATAAATGAATATAATGAATGAATAAATGAATGATTGAATTAATAAATAAATGGATGATTGAATGAATGTATGAATTAATGGGTAAAAAGAATGAATGCATAAATGGGTGAATGCATGAGTGAATAAACCAATGAGTGAGTGAGTGAGTGAATGAGTGAGTGAGTGAATGAATGGATGAATGAATAAATATATGAATGATTGGATGAATAAATGAATAAATGAATGAATGAATGGTTGAATGGATGAATGGATGAATGAATGAATAAATGAATGAATGAATGAATAAATGAATGAATGAATGAATAAAATAATGATTGAATGAATGAATAAATGAATGAATGAATGAATGAATGAATGAATGAATGAATAGATGAATGAATGAATGAATGAATACATAAATAAATGAATAAATGGATAAATAAATAAATAAATAAATAAATAAATAAATAAATAAATAAATAAATAAATGAATAAATGAATAAATGAATAAATAAATAAATGATTAAATACATAAATGAATAAATGAATAAATGAATAAATGAATAAATGAATAAATGAATAAATGAATAAATGAATAAATGAATAAATGAATAAATGAATAAATGAATAAACGAATAAATGAATAAATGAATAAATGAATGAATGAATGAATGAATGAATGAATGAATGAACTGGGTTTTATGCCACATTTGTACACATATAGGCTAAACTGGGCCATGGTAGTAAGGATATAAACTTTCGTTTGTTCTTAACCCTAAAAACGCTATAGTTATAGAATTAAAATTTTCATCCACTTAAAGCTGCGACTCGCTACCGCGACCCACAACTTCAAGTGGGTGAACATTACTTATATCTGTGCAGTTTGAATCAACAAATATGGCAATCTTGCACATTAATCATGCTCATTAATTTTCTTAGCTATATTTTCTTTTTTAAAAAGACAAACGGAAAGGTTTAACAGCTGTGATCGTGATTAGAACTTTAGCCCTTTAACCGCAAAATTTTTAGATTGAAATTTTTACCCACTTGAAGTTGTGTCTCGCTGACGCGATCCACAACTTCAAGTGAGTAAAAATTATTCAGATTTTGAAAAAAATTGAGGTAAACTATTTTCAAATATTGCTGTTTTATGCTACATTTGATCTTCAACATGTTTGAAAGGTGAGCAAATAGCACAATATAGTAATGGACTTTATCGCATATTGGACCTATATCCAATATAATATTAGGCATAGGTAAATGCTAACCACGTATATATCCGTTTTCAGATTTGAAATTTGTAATAATTTGTATTAATTTTAAATTACCATTTAATGAGAAATTAGCATTACATTTGCTATATTATCATATATTGTGATTGAAATTGTACATATGTCAGTGGTTAAAAAAATCTATAACTTTAAGGTTTAAACCAGTTTTACTAATTTTAATATGTCATAAAATTATTCATCAATTCCCCCGAACTATAAAAATACAATAACTTTAAAATCCTGATATAATGGGGTTACAATCGCACAATACAACACGTTCCCCGGAGAACTAATGAATGTGATATACTCTGACAATCATATACTGAAGGGGAAAACTGGGTCACTTTTTTATTTTTTCAATTGTGTATAGTTTTGAGTTGTTATTTCATAACTAAGAAGATAGACACATTAATCATGTTTTTAACCAATTTTTCATCCAGGTTGGAATAATCGTTCTGACTTTCTAACTATATTATCAGTCTACTGCAGGGTGACAAAATGAGAACCAATTGCTATTAGCCCCGGTCTTCCCTACTTCATTGCAATGATGGCAATAACTCTATGTTGCAAAAAATGGCCTGGGCCAGTTTTGTTGTACAAGTTATGATATATCGTAGGCTTCGAATTTGTCGAGATAGCCATCTTGACCAATCCGAATCCTACGATATATCATAACTTTTACGAGAATACGGTCCCTGTGATCCATTTCTTCTCACTGTTTACAATGCAGACAATAACGCGTGTAAATTGAGAACAATTGGTGGTGAGTGGTTTGCCTAATCCCCATAAATACGGAACGTCCACCCAGTGTTGTTTTAATGCTGGGCCACCGTCTGCGACGCTGGCACAGCATTGAAACAACACTGGTTAGACATCTGGTGGTTTGGTTACTCACAGAGTCAGCTACTTCTGTCTGGTGGAACATCCACGCGACAAAACAATTAACACGCCAGCAAATATCTGCCGTTTGATGAATCATGTGGTGTTCCCGAAAGCACATTATTATGTATCAGCACTGTGTATTAGCAAGGGAACATCAGTCTGACAACATGAAGTGTGCGTGCAGGCTGGTAGGCAGGCACATGCCTGTTAGGTAGGCAGGTATACCAGGCATGCAATCAGGCAGGAAGGAGAGCAAATATTTGGTAGTTTAGGATTTCAAATGTTTTCTGGCAGGAAGGCACATGCATGCCAGCCAGGCAGGCAGGCATGAAGGCAGGCAGGCAGGCACGCACATACCTGCCAGACAGGCAGGCATGTCAGACAAGGAAGCAGGCAGGTATGCAGGAGGAAAGGCAAATATTTTTCAGTGTAGAATTAAAAATATTTTCTGGCAGGAAGGCACATGCATGCCAGCCAGGCAGGCAGGCATGAAGGCAGGTAGGCAGGTACGCACATACCTGCCAGACAGGCACGCATGTCAGACAAGGAAGCAGGCAGGTATGCAGGAGGGATGGCAAATATTTTGTAGTGTAGAATTACAAATTATTTCTGGCTGGAAGGCACATGCCTGCAAGGCAGGCAGGCAGGCAGGCAGGCAGGCAGGCAGGCAGGCAGGCAGGCAGGCAGGCAGGCAGGCAGGCAGGCAGGCAGGCAGGCAGGCAGGCAGGCAGGCAGGCAGGCAGGCAGGCAGGCAGGCAGGCAGGCAGGCAGGCAGGCAGGCAGGCGGGCAGGCAGGCAGGCGGGCGGGCGGGCGGGCGTACGGGCGAGCGGGCGGGCGGGCGGGCGGGCGGTAGGGCGGGCGGGCAGGAAGGAAGGAAAGAAGGAAGGAAGGAAGGAAGAAAGGAAGAAAGGAAGAAAGGAAGAAAGGAAGGAAGGAAGGAAGGAAGGAAGGAAGGAAGGAAGGAAGGAAGGAAGGAAGGAAGGAAGGAAGGAAGGAAGGAAGGAAGGAAGGAAGGAAGGAAGGAAGGAAGGAAGGAAGGAAGGAAGGAAGGAAGGAAGGAAGGAAGGAAGGAAGGAAGGAAGGAAGGAAGGAAGGAAGGAAGGAAGGAAGGAAGGAAGGAAGGAAGGAAGGAAGGAAGGAAGGAAGGAAGGAAGGAAGGAAGACAAATATTTTGCATTGTAGCATTTCAAATAATTCCTGGGCGAAGTAAAACATTTTTGCGTTTGATAAAAAAGGAAAAAAACGTGAAGCTCATTGATGCAAAAACAAAAGACTGGGGTTTAGGTTTGAAGCGACCAACTGGCAAAATAGACCGGAGTGCTGTTGTCCGACTGAATTACGTCATCGTTGACAAGATAGTTTTTTTCATTGAGAGAAGTCACCAGGTCAACATTACTGAGGCCACATCAACCGATCAACAACGCAATGCTCTCCATCACGGTTGAGAGATACAGATTCCTCTGGGGATATAGAAAAAAACAAATTCTTGACGACGAGCTCTGAAGTTGTGGAAATAGGCTCATAAGTCGTAGGAACGAGCAGTTACATGTAAGTCCTGCGAACGAGTGACTTAACTTTGGCGATTAAATTACATTTATTGATTTTAAATGAGATGCATTTATAAATAAGCTGGTGGGAAACGAGTTTGATTGCCTTTGTAATGCACTGTATTTAGTCGTGGAATATGGATCCATAATTATATGCTTTCAAATCAATGTGAGTCAGAAAGTCTCGGAATCAAATTAGGTCACTTCTCTATATTGGTGAGGTTAAGTTGGCCCAGGGAATCTCAGACCTCGAAACATGTCGCCTTTGACCTTCACACTACGTAGGTGAATATATCTAAACACGATACGATGAACCTACATGTAATTGTATGTCGGTACAATGTTGATCCAACATCGCAGACTATCGCCCAACATTGCACCAGCATTGGCTCAGCGTCTTGTGTTTGCCAAGATGCTATTTTTACACTCAGCGGGGTCTATTATAAAGACATTGTTACAATAACCTTCTATGAAGTCTTCGTTAAATTTTAACGAGACAAGCGCATTGTCTGACTTTAGACGTCTAAATCGGACGTCTGTAGACGTCAGATTCTGACGTCTACAGTTGGTCCCCGCTGATTGAGTAAAATATTCATAATGGTCGTGGACCCATAACATAGGTGTTCAAATAAAGCGGTAATAACTAACTAAGATATTCATGATGATTTCAAATTGAAGACAACCCTTTGGTCTCCATGGTTTATATACTAATATTTCAGCGTTGTAAAGGCTGATGATTAATGACGATATTCTACATAATGCCAGAGAGACGAGGTGAAAAGTACTGGAACTCATAAATTATATCATACCTTATTTTCTTAAGGTGATGGCGTGAGAATAAACGTTTCGACAGAGGACTACCAATTTCTTGTCAGAGCACGTTTCACAGCAATTACCATCTGCACAAGGCAATAGCTGCCAGATGTGACATTTTGAAGGGGGTGTAATTACAAAACCAGCGATAAACAGCCTGGTAATATAAGGTAGTCCATTGACCAGTGGTGCACTGGTCATCGTCAGGAGGGGGCGGGTATGGCAAGGTACAGGTACAGTATTCAAACATAGACCTGGATCCTAGACTTGTCATTGGTCGAGATGGCCATCTCGACCAATCAGATGCCTAAGATCCAGGTCAGACTGAGGTCACAGGTCAGCTTACGGTACCTCACGTCTCCGGTTCTCCACCGCGTGTGTAGACTGGTAACTTTCACAGCCCTGAGGTGGTTTTAATGGCTACAGTACTTGACCTCCCGCCCTGGTAGTTAGTGACTACACACGGTCCGTGACACCTGTAGTAAGAAGGGATACGCCTCCCCCGGGCGTGATCCGAGCAGCACGAGATGATTCAAGCAGCATGTCAGCGGGTTGGGATGTTACAGTAAATCAGGATCCAGACCATAATTTTGAGGCGAGTCCATGTGTTTCTGTCGTGGTTTGAACCCAATCACCCAATCATAAGATCACATAAAGGGCAGCTGAGAAAAAAAAGATTTTTAAAAACTTTCAACCTTAACAAAATGAAATGTTTATACGATGCGGTTTATAATATCAGGACTCTTCCAAGTATATAGGCTAAGATTCTTGGTTTTCGTCCGCACTGTAAATCCATCTTCCACAACAAGTTATCTTACCCACGAGCACGCAGTGTGATACCTTGATACCTTGAGCATACAGTCCAACTATTTTAAATAGCCAGATATCTTGAATGTCGCGCGTCGCAAGACTGGACAATCAGAGAGCTCTTGACCAGTCGTTGACAGCCGACTGAGAGCATAGCTTGCTTGTTTCCGTTGGCATGATAGGTCAGATAGATAAATAAGCTCGGAATCTCACGCTGATGTCATTGTTTTCCAAGCTCCCTGAATGGCGGTACACGTCACTGTCCAAATGAGAGATTCCCAGCTATATAGTACATCTATATAGTACATCTAGCAACGGAAACTCGTGACTGTGTATGAGAGATGAACAAGAGGTCAATTCTTCGCGACCTTTTATGACATATTTATAGATCTGAAACATCCAATGGGGTTTGAATCTCAGACACACCCCTAAGATGACCACGTAGACAGAATAACTGATTGTAGTACTCGATACGGCCAGGCTCCTGCGGTATGCACTCGCGTGAGCCTGGCCAAGGGTAGATGTGTAAATCTGGTCCAAAATAATATGCACTGAGATCCACCATATCATAGCTTAGAACAATAATATCATCCTACAAAAGCAAACAGCAGTAACTGCTCAATTGAGTAGATTAATAACAGCGCTGCTCTGGGGGACATGTATTTCAAAGGCTTTGGCGTGGATTACCAATTACTGAGAAATTTGTATAATTTATTAAATTTCCTATCGAACTGAAAACCCTAATCTTTCTAACGATAGAGGTATAAATTTGGCCTCTACTCTTGGTGGGACCACGACTCTTGAGCATTGCTAAAACCAAGGACTTTGTATATAAAACGTCCTTGCTCAATCCTGTGTGTGAGAAGTGTCACATTGTGTGATTATGATACAGTACATATCGATCTGGGCCCGTATTCTCGTACAAGTTACGATATATCGTAGGCTTCTGATTGGTCGAGATGGCCATCTCGACCAATCAGAAGCCTACGATATATCGTAACTTGTACGAGAATACGGGCCCTGTATAAGGTTGGAAGGAAAACACAAAACATCGTATCAATAAAAACAAAAATGATTGTTTGACCCGTCAAGTTAAGTATAGCCATGTATTAACTATATAATATAGTTAAACTTTTAAGGACTAAAGTAATTTTAAACATTTTCTTATCCCTGATCAAACAAACAGAAGTCTTAGTAAATAAATTATTAATTTATTTATTTTAACTCTTAAATGATGCTAGTATCTTAGAGGTTAATCTTATAATTTTTCATTTATATATATGCATCATTATCTCACTTTAAACACGTAAAATTACGTTATTTCGTAATTTCAGGATTTATCACGGATATATCAGTGACTCTCCAAGGTTATCAAATAGCACTCCAGGGACCTTGGTGTAGGCGTTATGCCCGTGGCGTGGTCAGTTCGCGTGGTAAGAGAGTGGTCACTTAGACCTGTCCATCTCCGACCATCCCCACATCAGCATCCCGGTAAACACAAGATCAAATCCTCTCCAATGCGGCAATAATGTTGGGCCACCATGTTGGGCCACCGTCGTAGACGGTGCCCCAACATTATTGCCGCATTGTGGTAACGTTTCGTGTTTACAAAGATGCTCCTACAAGAATAAGATGGTGGACGAGCGATGGCTGTGCGTTGGGCCAGCTTCTCAGATATTGAGCCAACCATCACTCACCATTTGTTTAAAGTGAACCAGTTGCCCAGACAACCTGATAGTATATACTTCGCTCCACGGTTGTTTTAACCATTAAAGCTCGGAAATATTGTTTACACAAAGGAAGAGACCAAAGGCGTTCTTTCAATTTGAAGTCATCATAAACATAAATGGTTTAGTTAGCTCTTCCCGATTTATTAGAATACCTATGTTATATATAATCTGGATCTATATTGCCATTAAATATTTTACTCGTTCAGTATATATACGGGGATCGACTTTAGACGTTAGAATCGGACGTCTATAGACGTCAGATTCTGACGTCAAAAGTAGTCAGATTATGACGTCTAAATTAACCCTTTCAGCGCGGGGACCGTCTTTATACGTCAGAATATTACGTCTGTAGACGTCATATTCTGACGTATGAAGACGGTCCACGCACTGAGAGAGTTAAAATAATTACAATGGTCGTAGACCCATAACGCAGGTATTCAAATCAATCAGAAAGAGCTAACCAGGACACTTATGATGATTTTAAATTGATATAACCCGTTGATATCCATGGTTTCTACAAAAATAATCCAGCGCTTAAAGGGTTAAGCCGATCCCTGCGCTGTAATGGCTAATGTCAAGCCAACGTCGCAGACAGTGGCTCAACATTAAACCAATATTGAATCAGCGGATTTTGTTCGGTGTTAAGTCGGAATAGAACCGTTAGCCCAGCAAATGTTGGGCCAACATTGAACCAACCTTGGATGAATTTCTTGTTGTCTTTAAAAGGTGACCATCGCTGGAATGCTGGGCCGTGCTTAGAAACGCGCCCCAGCAAACGAAATACGTTGATACAATGTTCTTTTAATGTTGGTCCGCCGTTTGCGACGCTGGGTCAACATTAACCCAACAATGATTCAATGCCTCCTAAAGGTAACCAGGGATCGAATAAAGATAAACAGACTAGATCGCTGGCAGCTGACGTCTAAAATACGGATAAGTTTGAAGGAAAGGTTTGGAAAGTGAATCAAGGTCGGTACTTGATGTTTCGTCAGAGGGTGACGAAATACGACACATGCTCAATCTCATCATTCACCTAAATTAATTGACATGATTAATTGCAAGAGCACCAAATTCGATTGACATGGATAATTGCGTGAGCGATAAATAAAAGAAATAGATATTCAACCAACTTCAATGATGTGTTTGATCAGTCATATCAGTGACAGCTCAGATGTCCGTTGTGCTGCATGAGTAAAACGAATTCATCAGAGAAACAACTTTGAACATTTTATCTAACTTTTGTGCTGTTGAACTGTTTGTTTCTATTTCTCATTTGAATCTGGAATGTCTAACGCAAATTCCGGCACCAAGCAAAAAAATATATTTATTTAAGAAATCTACATTGAATTATTTCATCTACCACAGAATATTTTGCGGATTTCCGCGGTAGTTCATTTGGTTTCAAACATGCTTGAAAAAGTAGCATCAGAAAATAATAATATTGAGCACTGTCCACAAAGAATCAGCACTGCCAACTAAGTTACAAATCGTTCATAAATATACAATAAATTGGAGTATATCCATGTTTATTTGATATATTTTAAGCCTTGTCTTGGATCGTATATAATAAACATGGATATGCTCAAATGTACATGTATTGTATATTTATGAACGATTGGACAGTGTTCTAATTATTTTCTGATTCTTAATCGCAGCAAACACCAGACGTTAAACCAGTGTTGGTTTAATAATGTTGGTCCACCATCTGCGACGCTGGCCCAGTATTAAACCAACACTGGTTTAACCTCTCAGGGATTCCTAACCCTTACAGTGCGGGGATTGACTTTAGATGTCAGAATCTGACGTCTATAGACGTCAGATTCTGACATCTAAAGTCGATCCCCGCATTGTAAGAGTAAAACATTAATAATGACCGTAGACTTATAACTTAGGTATTCAAATGAATCACAAAGAGCTAACTAAGACATTTATGATGATTTCAAAGTGGAAAAACCCTTTGGTCTCTATGTTTTGTATAACATATTTCAGCACTTTAAAGGTCAAGTTCTGGTGAGGATTGAGTGCCTGTAGATCCGTCAGAGCCCTGGTTAGCGTTATCAGTCAGCCTTCTACAGTCATCACCACACTATTCAGATGTCAGGTTCTACTCACCAGAGCTTTCCCGCGTCCAGTCAAAACGCTGTATCTATACCGCGGGCTGTAATTCCGTAACTTCACGAAAAAGTATCATTTTGATATTATTTCAAGCAATAACGCATGTTTTTTTTTAACCAACTTAATAAATCTTTTACACTAAATTGACACCATGTTCAGTACTAGATATGTATATGCAAATAAGCTACAGGGGCCATTTTTGTATTCCGAAGAGGTTGCGGATTTAATACAGCTGTTTCTCGAAAAAGTTCTGACGTCGATTAACATGCTAAATTATACTAAATCAAAAGCATTATCAGTACTAGAGAATATATACTCAAATTAGCCACGGATGGCAATTTCTATTCGATACAAGATGAGAATTGCTGAAGCAATTCTCATCTTGCATGCAATAAAAATGTACGTACATACTGCTGTTTGACACCACACGGTATCACACTTGTCAGTTAACAGCTGAGAAGTTTAGATTCTCAAGTTTAGATTTCTTGAAAGAGCTACACTTAGTCCAATGGCACTCTTCTTACAAGGGAGCCTTAGAGCAGTAAACTAATGCTCAACGTCACTTTTCAGCCGAAACGGTAATTTAAGTGGCTTTGAAATTCACTTCAATAAAGTGTCCACAATCACGTGTGAAATTGTTTATAAATCATGGTTTCCCTCAATCAGCTTCATGTGATTGCGTCAAGTCATTGCCATTCGACTAAGTCGCTACTGCTATATACCGCGGATTAATCTATCAACCCTTTCATTGCGGGGATCGTCTTTATACGTCAGAATCTGACGTCTGCAGACGTCAGATTCTGACGTATACAGATGATCCCCACACTGAAAGAATTTAAATATTTATAATGGCCGTAGACCCATAACATAGGTATTGTAATGAAACGTAAAGAGATAAATAAGAGATTTATAATGATTTCAAATTGAAAAAAACTCGTTAAGTCTCCATGGCTTATACAAAAATAATTCAGCGTTGTAAATATCCGTCAGTCTTTAGACGTCAGAATCTGACGTCCATTGACGTCAGATTCAGACGTCTAAAGACGGCCCCCGCGTTGAAAGGGTTAAGGCATTAGTACATTTCATTCCGCAGTGACTCAAAACTTGAATCCCGACCGGCTTGACGTTTGCTATTATTTCCTTAAACTGTTCAAAGACATATAGTGTACACTTCTTATACTGTGTATCATAAGTATAAAGTACACTCAATGTTATCACTTAAGAGTAGATCATATCACCTACTTCGGGCTTCCTTCTTTCGCGATTTTACCAAAATGTGCAGAAAGCGAAAGGAAGCAATATTCATTCAATCATTACTATATTCAAACTGTCGAAGATATGCTCGTTCAGATGGCTACAATATTCATTCAAACCAAAGAGTAACGATATTTCAGTCAGCATATAAATTCTATGCAAGAGTCATCCAATTTTAAAAACGTGAGTTAAATGAATAATGAAGCCGAATATGCTACATCGCTGGTTATGATATAGCCAGAAAAAGAAGTGCATTGAGTTAACATTAGTCATATTTGTGTAACTTGAGACCAAACATTTGCAAATCTTGATGTTTGATCACATATTTAGTGCTGATAACTGTGATTAAACATGCTAATTAAACAGATCAAAAGCGACATGTCTAAAGCCAAGCTGTCAACCTAACCTTCGCCTGCTCATGAATATAGTCTGTTCTTTCTCTTCGTGTCTTAATTAGATTCATAATTACATTATATAATAGGTGTGTGTGCTTGTGTCACATGCATGTGGGCCCTATGTAATAAATGTAGTGGTATGCACTTGTTTAGTAGGCCTAGTAATGTTTATATTCAAATGTTTGTTCTATAACTTTTTGTCACATGCATGTGTATGCATATGTAGCTTCATGCTTCTGTTTTAGTAGTGCTCCTATGTTCATATCACCTCCATTATGGCGATACCAGTAGATAATCCGTTTAGAGGCTTAATCTGATGTCCCCATCAGGTCACGTCAAACGCTCAGCTGTCAACCTAACCCTCGCCAGCTCACAATTAGTAGTTTGATTATTTCTTGTGTCGTAATGGAATAACAACTTTAATATTATATATGTATGGATGTACGTGTTTTATGACACATGCTCGTATTTAATACATATTTTCAGGCGCATGTCCATCCATTATCCTTGTATTCATTTTTCTTTCTTGTAGTGCTTTTATGTACATATCGCCTTTATTATTGTGATGACGTAAAAGTGTACATCTTCTGTCTGACGTCAACTGATATGTCACGTCCACCTTTCTATATGATCACTTCACCATATTAGATTCACACATCGATAAGTCAACGTCTATTTTTTCTGATATATCTCGCAATTTTACTTTTTTTCCATATCACAGAGTTGTATTTTCTTTGTTCTTATATGTTTACATATTCCATGTTTAAAAAGTGTTAAAACATCCCATCCATACCATCTTCATCCCATTTTGCTACTACAATGTTGTCGTTGATGTTGAAATGTATTTACAATGCCATAATGATTTCTGGTTCGGTGGTCTTCTATGGGTCAATGTTATTATGGGTGAGGTTATATAACCCACCATGATTGGTATTCATCAATGGAGGGCATTCATAGGCTGTTGGTACAACCACACTCAGTGTAGTGATATGTCTCTAAATCCACATAAAATGTGGGGTACTAATACAGGTGACTTACTGTATATACTTATTATGACTATATTGTTGATCTTTATGTTAATGTTTTTGGCTGGAAATATCCATCCTCACCCAGGTCCTGTCAGTTTTAGCAATATATCTATGTGTCATATAAATGCGAGAAGTTTAACTAAGGAAGGTCGTATTGACGACATGTATCTCGAATTATGTAATATCCATGAATTTGCCGTAATTGGTGTCAGTCGAACCTTGATCATAATGTGTTAGACAATGATGTGGAACTGTGCAACTATACTATACTTAGAAATGACAGAAATATAAAAGATGGGGGTGTAGCCTTATATGTTCACAATAGTATTACTGTATTGAGAAGAGTTGACTTAGAACAATCAGATATTAAAATGTGGTGGGCAGAAATAATGTTCAAAAATCATAAAATTATTATATGTGTGTGTTACAGACAACCAAACCAATCAATAGCCGAAATAGATAATTTTTTAAATGCGTTAGATAATTCTCTTAGTCAAACTGCGGGTGTGTCTCACAATAAAAATGTAGTTACTGTGCTGTTGGGCGACTTTAATGATCGATGTACTAATTGGACATCCGATCATAGAGACAGCGAACTTGGATTAAAACTAGTCAATTTGTTTGAAAGTTACAACCTATCTCAACTAACTAACGCACCAACTCGCGAGGAAATTTCTGGTCTTGATCATAGAATCATACACGGCAGTATGTCTATCCTAAGGCCTCAGCATAAACAGATGTCTAGAAAAAATGAAATGAATCGGGCTTTAGGCCACCTTTGTGCACATATAGGCTAAAATGGGCCAGGAGAACCTCCTGAGGATGGTGAGATGATTGAGATGACACTGTCCTCCAGACACAGGATTCGAAATTCGAGCCCTGGCGGTCTGAGGCCGAGCACGCTACCTCTCGGTCACGGAGGCTCCTCACAATACTGACTAACAGATGTCTAAAATGATTTGGCTTTATGATAGAGGAAACTATGAATTTTTTAATGATATCCTCCTGGCCATGAATTGGGACGATTTTTTTCCTCAACTGATGATATTAACCTACTTGTTCAAAATATGACTAAACTTTTAAACATTATAGCTGATAACACCTCAGCAAAAACGTTTTGGAAAATCACTAAATTGGTTTATGGCACTAACCGTGTTCAATCAATACCCCACTTAATTGTAGGCGACCGTCTCATTACTGAGACCGCTGTAAAAGCTGAAGTTTTTAATCAATATTTTACCGAGATTTTCAACATCCTGAAACATTTAAATGTATCCAAAGCCGTCGGCCCAGATAAAATTAGCAAGCGGATATTAAAGGAATGTGCAATCTCTCTGAGTGAACCGCTCGCCCGTCTGTTTAACTTGTCACTCGCTCAAGGTGTATTCCCTTCATGTTGGAAAATAGCAAATGTTATCCCCATTTTTAAAAAAGAAAGTGAAAATAACGCGTCCAACTATAGGCCAATATCGCTACTGTCATCAAAGGTTTTGGAGAAGGCGGTCCATTACCATTTATATAAACGATCATAGGTTGATAAAAGTGAAAAATTCAGGATTTAAACAAAAAAGATTCTACTGTTAATCAGCTTTTGACCATAGTACACAAACTATATTCTGGTTTGGATAACAAAGAAAACGCATGTCTAGTGTTCCTGGACATCTCCAAAGCCTTTGATAGGGTGTGGCACGAAGACCTTCTATTTGAATTAAAACAGTTAGGCTTTTCTGTACACAGAGCACTGTGCTGCCTGTTCCGACCAGACACAGACGGCACGCGTGTATCAAAATGCGAACAGCTCTCCCAGCAAACACGAAGACTCGACCCAATGTTGTTTCAATGTTGGTCCAGCGCCGTTGGCGGTGGGCCAATATTGAAACAGCTTTGGGTCAAATGCTCGCGTTTGCTGGGCTCCACACAGGTGTCTGTCTACACCCTCCCCTCCGCCACCATAATATTCTCGCCAGCCGATCAGGGTACTTTTAGCAAGACAGCCGGCCAATCACAAGCTTACTACAATACTTGAAATTGAGAGCGGGGGACATATGACGTCAACCATCTGCACATTTTAACATGCGAAGGAGCAGTGTCTAGGGTGAGCAGTGTAGCTTTTCTAGTACTTTATTAAAATGGCTGGAAAGCTATCTGGCCCACAGAAAACAAAGGGTTATATTGGACAGTTGCTGTTCCGACGTCGAAGCGGGCGTACCACAGGGCTCTATATTGGGCCCATTGTTATTCCTGGTTTACGTAAACGACCTTGGTTACCGACCTGGAATGCAACCCACACATACAAATGGGGACGCCTGTGGAGGATAAAATTTAACCCAATTAAAACAATATTCCAAATCATTTCGAATCGAAAAAATGTAATCTATCCTAATCTTATTTTCGATGGTGTTGTTATTAATCGCAGAATCGAACATGTACATTTAGGCCTCACCATCACGAGCAATCTCAGCTGGCAAAGACATATCGATAAGGCCATATTGAAAGCTAATAAACTTATTTATGTGATGAATATTATTAAAACAAAATTACCACGAAACGCGCTATGCGCATGCGCCTTGTATAAATCCATGTCGCTGCCTGTCATTGAATATTGTGATATCATTTTTGACAATTGCACAATCAGAGCAGCCCTAGCTCTCGAAAATGTTCAGTGGCTGGCCGCATTGGCTTGTACAGGTGCATACAAGCACACTGGCAATGATCGTTTATTGCTAGAACTTAATTGGATACCATTACGCCAAAGGCGTACTAACCACAAACTTGTTATACTATATAAGATCATTCACGGGTTAGCTCCATCGTACCTGACAGCAATCTTGCCAAGACCCAGAGATGCAGGTTATCGCCTGCGCAGTTTTAATAACATGTCACTCCCTACACCCTCTGCACGTCTCAGCTGTGTCAGAAATTCTTTTTTGAGCTTGTCAATTAAATCTTGGAATTTTTTAGACAAAATGATACGTTCATCCCCGTCTTATCTTTCTTTTAAAACTAAACTCCTCAAACGTAGTAAGTGCAACTCACATTTCAACCCTATAATATATTCACGTTTTCTTGGCAAGGCGGCTGTTAACCACACCAGAATGCGATTGGGACAAAGTGCACTGAACAGCCAGCACCACAAGTACAACATGGTCCCACCGCCTTCCTGTGAAAGGTGCGGAGCACCTCAAGAAGACCCATATCATATATTTTTCGCGTGTCCAGCCTATGCTGTTCCTCGACAATCGTTGACCCAAGATCTGAACCGTATACTTTCTGTCGACATACTTCAAAATAAAAAACAAGTTGAAATTATTTTATTGTACGGTTCAGAAATCTTAGACCACCATACCAACCTCATACTATATACAACATTGCACAATTTTATATATTCCTGTGGCATATTTTCATAACCATCTTTAATATTCTATCATCATCACAACTCTTTCATAGTAGCAACTCATATATTTATCATCTTATTGTATCATCTTTTTTCATGTATATTTTTTCCATGTTTTTTTTTTATTTTTTGGGTCACTTACTATGTCAAGGAGAGCAACTTGTGACAATTGCTGTTTGTAATCCTTTTGTGAAATAAATCATGTTTATAAAAAAAGTCACCTTTGTGCACATATAGGCTCAACTGGACCAGGTGTACCACCTGAACATGGTGAGATGAATCTAATTTTCTCTAGATGCAGGATTCGAACCATGGCGGTCTGAGGTCGAGCACGCTACCTCCCGATCCCAGAGACTTCCCACAATACTGAATCTTTACAAGTGAACGGGAAGTGAACGGAAAGAAACATTTTGTTTCTTTAAAGCATGGGCGCTGCACTGTGTGCTAGACCAACGTCGAAGACGTTGGGCCGACGTTGTACAAATGTTATACAAATGTTTCGTGTTTGCTGGGAAGTGTACCTGAATGCCAGAGCGGGAGAAGAATCTCGAGCTCCGACTTCACATTTAGGAGCCTGTGTCTGGGGTTGGGGGGGGGGGCAGTATCATCTCACTCATCTCACCATCCTCAGGAGGTTCTCCTGGGCCAGTTTAGCCTATTATGTGCACAAAGGTGGCCTAAAACCCCATTAACTTCATTGCAGACAGGCATGTTTAACCACGGCGTGCCAAAATGTTTCGTTCTCCCTTTATATTATTATTTCCATCTTACATAAAAATAAAATGAATCGGGCTTTAGGCCACCTTTGTGCACATATAGGCTAAACTGGGCCAGGAGAACCTCCTGAGGATGGTGAGATGATTGAGATGACACTGTCCTCCAGACACAGGATTCGAAATTCGAACCCTGGCGGTCTGAGGCCGAGCACGCTACCTCTCGGTCACGGAGGACGCTACCTCTCGGTCACGGAGGCTCCCCACAATACTAACTTTCACACGTGGATGGGGAAGAAACATTTTTGTTTCTTTCAAACCGCCGAGACCGGGAACCGAACCCCGGACTCTGGCGTGAAAGGCAGCGGTGCTAACCACTACCCTAGGGCCCCCGCCCTCCATCTTACATGCCGGAGCCATGTTTGGTCAGTGAGTACAAGCAGATGCTGTGTTAATTCCATACAAACTAGGTTGTTCATTGGCCCAGCATTGTGCCAACATTGGGTGAAGACCTCAAACCCGATGTTGGTTTATTGCTGGGCAAGCGTCTGTGACGCTGGCCCAACATTACACCAGCATTGTTTCGACGTCTCGTGTCCCTCCAGCCGTGGACATTAATCAGAGAGGTCCTGACTGCGTCGTCATCCATTTTGGCGACATGTTTTTATTAACCCGGGAGGCAAACCCCCAACAAAATAAACCAATGTTGGTTCAATGCTGCCTCAATGTTGGCCCACCTTCTGCGATTCTGGCCAAACATTGAAACTACGTTGGCTCAATGCCTCGTGATTAAAGGGCAGGCGTGCCGGCGAACGTACCCATAAACTGGGCGGTTTATGGAAATTTTCACCAATTTACCGCCGTAGACCCCCTCAAACGCAACACATCAACCCAATGTTGGGTCAATGTTGGGCCACCGTCTGCGACGCTGGCACAACATTGACCCAACATTGGGTCAACGTCTCTTGTTTATCGCCAGAGACGTTGTGTCGGGCATTGATTCACACTCAACAACACACACTAAAACTCACGTTAAACACCCATCAGGTGATGTCCTCATTCCGCAACTCGGGGAAGAAACGGCCCACTTCGATTGAGGACGGATTACGGGCTTTTTATGCGGAATCTGTGTGATTTGTAAGATAATTGTTAGTTATTTGGGTCAGAATAGCATGCAATAACCTAAAGGATTACGTAATATAAACGTGTTCTAATATAAACTGCGATGACCCTCATATAGCATCATCAGCTAGACAGGGTCTGCACCGGTGCCTAAGATGAAATGAATGGTGCTGGTGCTGGAAGCCTTTGGAAATAAAATGAAATGAATCGGACTTTAGGCCACTTTTGTGCACATACAGGCTAAATTGGGTCAAGAGAACCTCCTGAGGATGGTGAGATGAGTGAGATGACACTGCCCTCCAGACACAGGATTCGAAATTAAAACCCTGGAGGTCGGAGGCAAAGCACGCTACTTCTCGGTCACGGAGGCTCCCCACAATACTAAGTTTTACGAGTGGATGGAAAAGAAACATTTTTGTTTCTTTCAAACCGCCGAGTCCGGGGAATGAACCACGAACTCTGGCGTGGAAGGCAGCGGTGCTAACCACTACCCTAGGGCCCCCGCCCGGAAACCTTTGGAATGATTGAACTCCTCAAAGAACATATTTAAATCTATTAATTTCGAGTGAATGAGTGAATATTGCTTTACGTCGTTTTCTGCACAATAAGGGCAATATCGCGACAGATGGAAATCCGAAGTCGGGACTATGCCCTACTCTTATTGAACGACTTCAAGGGTTCTTTACAGTGCACACAGTACCATAGACAGCACTGCACGCTCCAGACATGCATGCATTTGAACAGTTTGGAGCACTGTGTATGCACAACCCCGATGACAAATATCCGACCCGGCCGGGATTCAAACCAAGTACCTCTGGGTTTCGCAGTGAATGTGGAAATTTGTCAGCAACACAAAAGGCACGAGATATTGAGTCAATGTTGCTATAATACTGGGCCACCGTCTGCGACGCTGGCCCACCATTAAATCAACATTCGGTCAATGTTTGTGTTTGCAGGGAAATGCTTGAAAGTCATTCAATTCTGAATTCTGCATCTTCCTGAGGCAAGATTTCACCACGGGAAATTGGGATGTGTTTATGTGGTGACAATCACTGCCATGTCTATATTTCTACTGAGGGAAGGAAACTTTCAAGTCCTCGTCATTTTAAAAAGAGAAATGGACTATGTATTCAGTTTACTATTAATATATTGAGAAGTTACTGCCGAATAGTGGAGCTGAATAGCCCCTATGCTGTGCGTGCGTGGGGGCGTGAACAATAGGCCTGGTATGTTGCGATCGCTGCTTTCAAGACTTCCGTGAATTACCGACCTTCTGTAGAAAACCAATGAGCATGCTGACCCTATCCCATTCAGCTGTGGATTTCAAGTCCACAGAGTTGAGCCCGCGCTATACCTCTCCCCATGCGGAATTTCATCAAGATTATATCAAAGTCATGATAATTGCAATGAAAACCATGGTGGTGAATTGAACACCATGGTAGGTCATAACAGCACCATGACTTACCATGATCAAACCATGGTATATCATGGTGCAATTTCGCCTGGACCCATGCAGTAACATTGGTCAAATGTATAAGAATAAATGAATAAGTAAATCAATGAATGAATGAATGAATGAATGATTCAATGAATCAAGGGAGAAATGAATGTTGGTATCAGTTGGTATCAGATCATACATTCTGTGCATTTAAATTTTGCCTTATCTATACACAAGTTTCAACAAATCAGTGAGCTAAAGACTGACTTAAGTCCAGGGCGCCTTAGCTCAGCCGGTGGGTGAAAACGGCGCCAGGAAGATGTAAAAGACATACATAACAAAATTACTGCATCATTTACGACATATACTTTAGGGATGTGAGGTGAAATAAAATATTTAAAAATAAAAATAAAACCCTTCTAAAATGTGTAATAATATACTGCGTTTAGTTGCTCTGCGGCTGGTGTCGTCAGCGGTTCATGCAAAGCAGGGGGAAACGTCAAATAATGACGTCACAAGATAATTTCCATGCACCTGTATATCCATCAGGTAAGTGATTGACGAGGTCATGCTGCCGAAGTAATAGTCCGAAAAAATTCCGCGTGGGACTCAAATGTATAACCTTTGATTTCCGATTAAATTTTTCACCCACTTGAAGCTGTGTCTCGCAACAGCGATCCACAACTTCAAGTGGATGAGTACTAGGCCACTCATATGACTGTATAATTTGAGACAAAACATTCGCAGATCCTAATGTCTAAGCATACAGCTCGCTCCCAATAATAAATCATCAGAGATCAGCATAAATGTCATAGTTAGTTTTTTCCGTTTAGTTTGAATACCTATATGTCCTGGCTCTACGGCCATAATATTTTTTATATTTCGTTCAGTGCGGGGACCGTCCTATGACGTCAGATTCTAAAGTCTAAAGGCGATACCCGCGCTGAAAGTGTAAATCGATGTCATAATTTTTGTAGCATCCACTTCTGTATTAATTCGATCGTTCATTTTTATTGTTCAAGAAAAAGTGTTTAGTCGAGAGCTCCGGCCAGCGTTCTTCCCTCGTTAACGATCAAATTAGAAGTACTTGAAGAATGACAGGCAGCAAGAGGACGCAATTCCTCAGATGTTTTGCAATAATTATGTTTCTCAGATTCGCTTATTAATTATTAACATTTTTCGTGTTAAAAAACACAGCTTCTCAAGAAACTAGGCTTTCTTAAACTCTATGCGATCGTATTGTTATCAGACCATATCGCAATTTTTATGTTGTTTGAACTGCAATCCCTGACATTTATGTGATGTATGACTGGATCGTGTGAGAAAATACACAATCAGACATCATACATAAAAAATAAATTACAAAATAAAAAAGGGGTTCGCCCACCTCATTCATTAGACGAATGCTGTATTTTACCACATCGCGCTCAAATGAACAACGTTTCCTATATTATTTTTTTATTTTAACAAAAAGGCATTGTGATGGTACATGCTGGCATTATATGTAGTTTACTCGCTAAACACGACTGTATATTATGCAACAACCGTTTTTAATAGCTATTTATTTATAGCTTATCTCTAAATGTCAAACCATTGTTTCCCCTGATAACCCTTAACCCTCACCCTCTGACACTTAACCCTTACCCTCTGACCCTTAACCCTTAACCCCTGACCCTTAACCCTTACCCTCTGACCCTTAACCCTCACCCTCTGACCCTAACCCTTACCCTCTGACCCTTAACCCTTACCCTCTGACCCTTAACCCTTACCCTCTAACCCTTAACCCTTAACCTCTAACCCTTAACCCTTACCCTCTGACCCTTAACCCTTACCCTCTGACCCTCAACCCTTACCCTCTGACCCTTAACCCTTACCCTCTGACCCTTAACCCTTACCCTCTGACCCTTAACCCTTAACCTCTGACCCTTAACCCTTACCCTCTGACCCTTAACCCTTAACCTCTGACCCTTAAACTTTACCCTCTGACCCTTAACCCTTAACCTCTGACCCTCAACCCTTACCCTCTGACCCTTAACCCTTACCCTCTGACCCTTAACCCTCACCCTCTGACCCTTAACCCTTACCCTCTGACCCTTAACCCTTACCCTCTGACCCTTAAGCCTTACCCTCTGACCCTTAACCCTTACCCTCTGACCCTTAACCCTTACCCTCTGACCCTTAACCCTTACCCTCTGACGTCTAAAGTCGATCCCCGCGCTGTAAGAGTAAAAATATTTATATAATGACCGTAGACACATAACATAGGTATTCAAACGAATCTAAAGAGCTAACTAAGACATTTATGATGGTTTTAAATTAAAAAACCCTTTGGTCCCCATGTGTTTTACAAAAATAATTACAATATTAATTTAATTTTCACCCACTTTGTGGCTCGCTCGCTACCGCGACCCACAACTTCACGTGAGCAAAAATTACTCAAATAGGTTTACACACAACCAAATCAAAACATTTGCCAATCTAGCTAATTTAGTGCATATTTCACATCCAAATTTTATTTCTGAAGGATAAATAAAAATTCTGAAAACGGCTATAGCCTTGTTATAAAGAACACCCATTCTAGACATCATGATAATTTACATTCTCTCGTAACATTCTCAGATCGTGAATGACCATCACATCGGGGAGAATCTATGAGAGGACCATAATACGCTGGACAAACACTCCCCAGAGAACAGTCGTGAACCGGAGAAGTGATGTGTGCCGCGGCGCTGGCATGGCAGCAGGGCAGTATAATAAATCTGTGCCGTTTATGACAGATAAGCCGGTGTGTATCGCTAGCCCTTTCAGTGCGGTGACCGATTTCAGACGTCTGAATCTGACGTCTAGAGTCGATCCTTGCACTGAAAGAGTAAAATATTTATATATATTTCTAATGGCCGTAGACCCATAACATAGGTATTCAAATTAACCGGAAAGAGCTTATTGAGACATTTATGATGATTTCAAATTGAAAAAACCCTTTGGTCTCCATGGTTTATAAACACATCTTTTGGCGCTGTAAGGGTTAATGGCGTGACTAGTATCAGATATTGGTTGAGACACTCAGCGTCACTGCCGCCAGAAATCATCCGGCAAAATGATGTACCAATCCATCGTTGGCACAATGCTAGGCAAACGTATTCGATGGTGGCTCGGCATTACGCAAACGATGGACCAATGTGCCGCGCTTTCTGGGATGTAGCCGATAGAAGACGACGCGCAGGATAAGAATGTGGTTTATAACCAGAGCCGTGATGACTCCAGTTAGGCCATCAGAATTATTTTCAAGTTTATATTCACGAACAGGCTGAGGCCACCAGATTTACACTTGTGTTTACATTCACCGAAAACCCCCATCTCAATTGATTGACGTAAATACACTTTATGTTTGAGTTATATATTTCACACTTTAGCTTAGTATTATTGATTCTTTCCGCGCGGGGATCGTCTTTATACGTCAGAATCTGACGTCTGTAGACGTCAGATTCTGACGTATAAAGACCGCCCCCACTGGAATAATTAAAATATTTATAATGGCCGTAGACCCATAACATAGGTATTCAAATGAATAGGAAAGATCTAACTAAGGCATTTATGATGATTTGATATTGAAAAAACCCGCTAAGTCGCCGTGGTTTAAACAAAAATTATTCAGCGTTGTTAGGGCTGAGTTACTATGTTTATATTCAGAACATAACATCCTTGTCATAGTGATCCAATAATCCCCTTTCTTGTGTTGTCAGGATCTCGGGTTTTATTTTCACAGGCGCACTAATTATTCTTTTGTTAAAGCCATAAGGTTCACATTATGTCCATTATGATTGTTCTCTTTACAAGGTCACTTGCAAACGATGCTTATTAATTTTGAGTGCAACTGACATATAGTACAGCCGTTTAGCACTTAGTCGTTTCGTTTTTTGTGAAAAGCACCACCATTGGTGGAATGCTACATAGTGGTACAGTAAATCATTTAATCCTTTGACTTCCAGGCCGGGGTGCATGCCAGGATCCAGATATACTGGTGTACGAGTTCTATTTTTCGTCATTTGAAGCTGGAATTGCTGACGCAATTTCCAGCTTCAAATGACGAAAAATACATAAATGTAGTATATATTTGACGAAAATTGGTGTCATTTTATGGTTACGTTCATTGACGAATGACGACGGAAATTTCCGTCATGTATGGTAGTGAAAAGGTTAAGAGGAAGACCTCAATGAAATATTCCCTATAATAATAACTATATTCAAATTAGCATAAAACACCAGTCTAAATAATACAGCATGTCTCAAAAGAATAAGGTGTTCACTTGAAGGCTCGAACGTTATTCCCTTTCCAGCGATAATAACCGTGTGGAGGCTCCAATATGTAAGTGATTGTAAGCAAAGTAGGTTTGGGGGCCAACATTCAATATCCAGGGGGGGGGGGGGGGGGTGGAGTTTTTGTCGCGGGCAAATTATTTATTTCAACCCTGCTGAAAATTTCAAATTTTATTACGTGTTTATATAGAACAATTCTTAAAGTAAATTATTTATTTCACGCAGAGTCCGCCCGAAATTATTTATTTTAAAAAAAACCTCCAGCCCCCCCCCCCTGGAGATTGAATGGTGGCCCCTTAACCCGATTACGCAATCGTACCTGGTGATCTAATCGTGGCGAATATTTTCACAAGATGAATTTGTAGTCTTCTTGAGTACATGTACCCCTGGCTGAACTCGCTTAAAAACACATACCTATTCAAAGATATGCATCCCATGGTCAGTTCACACTGGATATAGCTTCCCCTTGTATATCAAGGGGTGTATCTGCCACTTTAAAAAGTGGCCAATAGATACACCCTTAAATAACCAAGGAGGGATAAATAATTTAATTATATTTGAGTTATATTGGCGCTATAATGTTTACTATTCCAAAAAATCATTACTAGGGTTACTACTAAATCCATTAGTTCATAATTAGGTTATTTTAAATTATTTTCATGGATGCCACAAACTTACACCCTTCAAAAATTAAAATGTATTAAGTGTACAATAATGTTGCTTTTTGCATTGTGATATTTCACATGCCCATTATGTAATACACCTTGTATGAAATAGGTGAAGCTCATTGGCAAAATGTTTAATTCATTAACAAGAGCACACTCGACAATAGTCCACGCCATGACGTAAAATGTGATAAATCACGATAATTAGACCAATATTTTTTTCATTTTCAACCATTTATTTATTGAATTTGTTTGCAACATGGAGAACACATTTCAGCAGGATACATGAACAACTTTACAAGTTATCGTGCCCAAAAGGAAATGTTACACCCGACGCCGATGACACCGAACTTCAATTGCAATTCCGGGAATTGTATTTTTCTCTATCGTTTTGTTTCTGTTTTCCAAAGATCTGACACAGCGGCTCGCTCACAGTGACATGGCATTTCCTGCAGGAGAAGCTGTGTGCTCCCGCTGGAATTACACTTGTCTTCTGTGGCTGTGCATTATTCCTGTTTTTCGTCAGATTTTGGTATTTTTCAGATCTTTGCCAGACACAGTAGACACGGGACATTCACCCAATGCTGGTACAATGTTGGCTCAGCGTCGCAGACGGTTGGCCAACATTGTACCAGCATTGGGTGAATGTCTCGTGTTTGCTGGGTGGTAGAAACGGGAACGTAACGTTTCTCCGCGAGACTCTGACCAGCACAATAATCCATCCCCGGCTCTGGACCTCAGATAGGAGTAGTCTCCCAGCCATGAGCAGACCAGCTGCTTTATCAACGTCTCAGACGCTGGTGAAGCAGCTGGCCTGCGACGTCCCAATTGCCGTCGTCACGAGAGACTGTCCTTGTGATTTACTACGTGACTGTCGCCGCAGCAGGCACATAGCAGCAGCAAATTAAGCAGGTTGCCGATTTGACAAAAGAGACATTGCCGTGGGATTGAGTAGGACGGGGGGATGGGGCGGCCTATACTGCCCCTCAAACACAAAAGGCAGTATCTGCTAACTTTACAAGTGAACAGCTGCTGCATTTTGACTTTGCGGAGCGGTATAGCCCAGTGATAGCGGATTGTATATGGCGACACCATGATGCCGCTGGTCGATAGAACGGCCAACCAATTCCACTGTTTTCCGCTCCTCTCCTTTCCATCGACTGTCCAACACGTGGACCTGAAAAAACCCAACGCTTTATCAACGCTAGTTCAATGCATGTCCAGCGTCTGCGACGCTGGACATGCATTGAACCAGCGTTGCAATCTTTTCACCCATCTGATGGGTTTCTCTGCTGCTCAGAGCAATGCTCCCCCAGCCATATTGCCACATAAAGTCGGAATTACCAAACATTAGTTGGCCAAGAACTCAGACCCGTCCAGTTTTTACTTCTAGATCGCCTATCTTCTCTCATGCTGACAGGGGAATACGTAACCCGTCCCCTCTGCCTAGGACAACAGGATTGCCCAATGGACAGAACAAAATCCTGAACATTCTTTTTTACTTTTAATAAAGTACATAAGCCTATAAGAGCAATTTCACTTTGATATTACAGTCTCTTCTTCGAATGATATAGCTAAATTTGCATATATAGGCCTACATATTTAAATCTTACAACGCTAAAATATTTTTGTATATGCTAAACCATGGTGATTAAAGGGATGTTTTTAATTTGAAATCTTCTTTAACCCTTTATGCCCTCACGATGCATTAAAGCATCATTTTACATACCTGAAAAACCGATTTAATTTTGCTAAAACCAAGGGGTTTTAAAAGGAAAATATAAATGAAACTTTTACCAAAACATGGCAATTTTCTAAAAATTTTCACCCACGTCAAGTCATCTTTATCTGCTTGTAGTGGCTGAAGATGACAATGGCAAATTCAGGATTAGTCACCTCTGTCTTAGTCAGCTTTTTTTGCTTGATTCGAATATCTATGTGTTCTACGGTCTACGGCCATTATGATTTTGTTCATACATTATAATTCTTTCTGTGCGGGGTTTAACTTTAGACGTCAGAATCTGACGTCTATAGACGCTCGATTCTGAGGTCTAAAGTCGATTTCCACGCTGTAATTAGGGTCAAATATATCTACCACAGAAGAAAACCGCAGTTTGCTAAATTGTATAGATATACCATATAAAATCCGTATAAAACAGAACAATCCGTAGAATGGGTAAGCAATGGACATGATGGGTTGGCCGGACCACACGCCGTCATTTATAACCTGGGGAGTAATTAACACGGCTGGTCGGACGTTCTTAAGGTCAAATGTAGAGTCCTTGGTAAACAGTCGTAATGTGGTGCACTCTGATGTGGGATATTACCCGGAGGACGGCGAGCATGTAACGCGGGGAAATCCCAACAAACTCGAGACGTCCACTCAACGTTAGGCAAGCGGCGTAAGCGCTGGCCCAACATTCACATGACATTGGATCAATATTCTGAGATGATTGTGACCAAGACTACTCGAGGGGCTTTTACAGGAGCCGGAATCAACAATTGAAAAGGGGTGTGATGGGAATTTAATTGGAATTCCATCGAAAAATACTGATGTCAGTTGATAAACCGGGGTTCTAGACACAACTATGCAGTGAATTTTGAGTGTCACATATCTATGTTTTGACAATTTTATGTTTAGGCATTTTGTTTTTAAAAAAGGGGATCAAGCTTGACCCCCCCCCCCCCCCGCCCTCCCCCCAGTAGATCCGCCACGGCTTATGGCGGGGCAATGATTGCGACCTTGTCCACTCAAGGGACGTCTACTAGAGAATGTCATCGTGACATCGGCATGGGATGTTTCCAATCCATACATGTGAATGAAAACATTCCATGCCGATTCCAAGTCAAGATGATGAAATAACCCTTCATCTGCTAAATTATCTTATAATTTTCACCCACTTGAAGTTGTGTCTCGCTACCGCGACCCACAACTTCAAGTGGGTGAAAATTACACATATTTATTTAATTTGAGACCAAGTATTTGAAATGTTTAATATTAAACAATCATTTCGTACCCGATAATCTAACTGTGATTTAACTTTACAGATTAAAAACGACTGTAGTTGTACTAGTTAGCGCTTTTAAATAGGTTAAAATATCCCATGATGCGGATGTTGCAATGTTGAATTAACTTGGCTAAAAAAAAATTAAAAGCACTATTGTCGTGCTTAATGGTGAGAAGATTAACTATATATACTACTGTACATATCCATATATACTCTCTATTAATCATTTTACCACTAGATACCGATATATGCTCATTTAACAACAAGTAAGTTGCATTTACATACTAAGTGTCATTGTGCAGACATCAGGTAAATCAATAATTACCATTTATCATGTTTATTGGACACCTAATTTTTTTTAAAAAAGGTATTTTTCATCATTTGAAGCTGGAAATTGCGTTAGCAATTCCAGCTTCAAATGAGGAAAAACGCCAAGAATTGATATAGTGTTGAAAGGGTTAATTCTCCTTTCAAAAAATATTAAAGGACATATTATGATACTACATTGCCAAGTGATGAATGCGACCATTCGACAGTGATGATGATTGGTCTAGATTTAGTCCCGATCAGATGTGAACCCGATCAGACGTGCGCCTAAAAAGCGGGCCTGATCAGACGTGAACCCGATCAGACGTGGCCTATATAATATGTATGAGGAGTGCCTTATATCATGTACATAGGGTTGGTATTACTTTTCATCAACGAGCATGAGGCGTGTTTATACAATCTAACCAAAATAATATCGCATATAGGTCTAAAAAAGTATTGTCATTATAATAAAATACAAAAGAAATAGTGCAATAGCAATAGTAAAATGTCCATGTAAAATGTCTATGTTCATAGATTGATTTTCGGCATCTACGTTCTTATATCGAATACTTACAATATCCAATAAAATATGGATATTAATAAAAGCTGTTTAATTTATGTAAGACTAATAAGAAAAATCGAATTAAAAATAAAAAAGCTCTTAGTGATATACTTGGAATTTGAAGACTGGAACAAATTCAAGCAGATGGTTAAAGTATCATAGAATTATTATTATTGGTGAAATGCTGAAAGTTTCAATTCCATTATTCTAAGCTTCAAAATGTCGCATTGCTGAAATAAAAATGTCACAATGAATAACTTATTTTTCTGTTACGAAAACGTTGAATGCGGTAAATAGCTTCTAGCAGTAAAATGGTTTAATTGATGATGTCATTAAAACCACCCGATTATTTTGTTAATCAAAAGATCCGCAACAATAACAACATATCTTCTTTAAACAAAGCCGGGATGAAAGGTAATTATTTCTTTTGACGAGTTATCTAAAACAACAACACCATGGCTTCCTTCAAATCAATTAAAAATACAATGGCCGGGATGAGAGCGAAATAAGAGGGGTGTGTGATTGTAATATCACACCGATGACACCATCACACCTCTGTGGGGAAATCGACTACCAGTTATGTTGCTGTGTTCAGATGATTATAGAATTGTTGGGGCAGGTTTCAAATTATTAATCCATTAATGTAGCAACACGCGGAAGCCATGTGTGAAAGATGTGAAAGACTTGATGTCTATAATGTGCAATAGTTACTAGCCGCTGTATATAATATATTATTTTTTAACAATTATCACGTGAAATATTTTGTCAATATTATTCTAGAACCCTTTTTTGTCTTTTTAATAAATAAATACAATTTCAAATGATAATTCCTTAACCGGGTTAGCACGACTATGGTCATTTTAATTCTGTTTTATTAGTATGATTAACATATCACCGGAAACGGAATAAGTGTTTGAATGTCCAGATTTTAAAATGTTCGGTGTCAAATTAAACAAAAATGATTTATATTTAAAATATTTAATTTCGCGCTTTAAGGGTTAATATGAAAGTCACATATTGCCTTAATTTCTAGTGTCAAAATTATTTTAAACGAGGGTTCAGATATTTTTATATATCATTCTATATTATATTTTCTAGATATTTCAATATATTATGCCATACTATATTTTTTTCATAGTGTATTATCATATTATTACGATAAACGATTTTTTTTTTAATTTAGAGCACATCTACAGCTCCTTAGATAATATCATATTCTTCATGTGTTTGATTGATTTGATTGAATTGCAGTTCCATGCTTTAAAGTCGCTTTCAGATCTTACAAAATGATTTGAAATATTTTCATTAAACAAATAAAGGTCTATTAAACAGATAAAATTATCAGGGCAGACCTTGTTTAAGGGACTTGACCGCAACGCTGTCGCCATGCTCTCCCCACCTATCTCCCCACTCCCTTACTATGAGGCACGTCTGATTTGCTGCTCTAAATCAACATCCAGACTCTCATGTCAGATATGTAACTGACTTAAAAACAACGTCTTTTCTGTTGTCTTTTTTCAGCAATCAAATAGAATTTAAATAAAGACAAAGTCATAATGCAATTTTGTCATCTTCAATTGACGAAAAATATATGTATTGATGAAAAATAGACATTGAATTATATGATTAAATTAGTATCTGCACAAAATAATTTAGAAATTTTACTGTTATTTTATTTGCTTTAAAAACTTGCTTGAAACCGTATAGGCCTTATACACAAGAAATATATAGATAATAAAACACTTTAAACCCTCAAAGCATCAGTTATATATTTTGCATTTCCGAAAGATAATTTATTATTTCTTTGATTTGTCAACCACTTCAAGTCATCTTTAAACACTGCAAGTCGAGAATTGCTTGATAAAAAATGATTGTTTGCTATTTTTTTTATTTTTTTAAATACTTCACTTGACATGCTCGAGAAGTCACTTAACTGACCATAGGGGTCGAAAAGTGACCCTAAGCAATAATGTTACTGGGCGACAGCAACCTGCGGCTCCCAGTGAATGAAGATTGCAATGGTAACTTCAGGAATGAAGGAGTTGAGCCACTGCGTTATCGCTGGCATTTTGCTGGCAGTTGGTCTACTTTTATGGCGGGGCTTTATGGAGAAGAAAATCACCCTTGGTTTAGAGCAGTAATGACGGTGGTCTGCTGGCATTATCACATATATTGAAGTACTTAACCCTTTAAGCCACCACGATGCATTAAAGCATCATTTTACATCCCTGAAAACAGACTTAATTTTCCTACAACTAAGGATTTTAGAACGAAAATTTCCATGAAACTGGTTTACCAATACGTGGTAATTTTCTTTAATTTTTAAACCTTATCAAGTCATCTTCATCCACTACAAGTCGAGAATTGCGGCAGCAATTCGCGGCTTGTAGTGGATGAAGATGACTATGATAAATTCAGGATTGAAAGAGTTAACCCACTAAGTTATCACCCGATCTGGCAAAATGAGTCGTAAGTCGCACTTTGGCAAACGATGCTAGTGCAAAGAGGCAGAATAACCGTCATATGACCTATATTTCTAGTTTTTACATACATTTTTACGATAACTTTTAAATCCTAAAGTGCATGGAAAGAAATGTAAGTAATGGAAAAAAATATTTTAAAAAATATCCATTATTTCAATTTTGGTTTTATTCATACTTATATCAATGATATTTATTCCCAATTACATGATACCTTGTTGACAGTCGCTCATGAGTAGGAAATATTTATAAATTTAGAAATTATGATGATCTGATTCCCATGCATATGCTGTTAAAGTTCACAAATTTGTAAAATCATACGTTTATTATTGAAAAATCGAAATCTAAAGGGATATATAGTTCGTTTAGTTAATTTTGATCCAATTGTGTGTTTTTTTCGAAAATTGTACAAATTGCCTTTAGAACTATTAGGCCATTTTCTCAAAATCATGCAATTTCAGACTTCACATTTATCTGAGTTTGACGAACCATATTTTCTAAGGAAGGAAATTGTGTGACTTACAGTTTTAATGGTAATTTTATGTAGGTTCTGTTAATGTGAATATCTCTAATATTTAAAGCAACTTGCGACTCATTTTGCAAGATAGGGTTACAGCTACCTTTTTCATTTTTGTACCCACTTGAAGTTGTGTCTCGCTACTGCGACCCACTTGAAGCGGGTGAAAATACTCATATTTGTTTAATTTGATACCAAGCATTTTCAAATCTTGATGTTTAAACACTTATTTAATTCCCAATTACTTTGCTTTAAACTGATATTAAAACAGATTAAAAACCATTATAGTCAAATAAAGTTAAGCAGCAGTTACTGCTATTTTTGTGATTTTATTCGCAAATTTGCAAACTTAATGCTGCTATATTTTTGGGCCAGAGTCGCAGATGACGGTCAAACATCAGAACTAACGGCCTGAGTATTGTTCTCGCAGTATCTGCGAGAACAATACTCAGACCGTTAGTTCTGGTCAAACTTCACATCAACTTGGGTTAATGTATCGTGTTTGATGGGAGGTATACTGTCTAACAGAGGCCAGACGTACATATAGTGCCCAGTCTTTTCGATGGGAGGTATACTGCCTTACGAGACGTAGGGCCCAGTCTTTCTATCGCGACCCACAACTTCAAATAGGTGAAAATTACTCATAATTGTTTAATTCACTTGCAGTTGTTTTAAAAGTTTCTACGCTTTCCAGAGGGTTTTTTTGCTACTTTTATACTATTATGTAGTTATTTTATGTCTGGTTTTAGCGCGGGAAACAAAAATTATGTATAGTATATTTTTCCTTAATTTCACATTTAAGTGTAATTACCATGTATATAATTTTATGCAGGATGTCGAACTTGGGTATACCTGTATTCGACATCCTGATGTACACAATTTTACTTACAATTGCATATTTGTACGATTATTGTATACATTTGTGTATAATTATAAAGCCTAATAAATAAATAAATAAAATAATTTGAGACAGAACATTCACGAAACTTGATGTTTACACACAAACTCATTCTCAATAACAGTGATATGATCGGCTTATAAAACAAGTTAAAACAGAATCGTGCTTACAGGTGGAGAGGATAAGACTGTATATGTACCTAGCAAGTGTCACAAGAAAAGAGACACAATAACCAAGCCGCCACATTACTGTGATAGAGGAGGAAAGTGGGAGTTAATATTATGTCCTTTGTATATTTATGAGCCTATACACTTCAGATGCTGGTGGTACATAACTATGATGAATGGATAAGCGTCCTCGAACAAAAGCAAGCTTTTATAAGAAATAACGTTTTTTTAGATATTCAAATTGCTATTTTCAACCTATCTTACCTTATTTTAATCCTCACCTACTTGAAGTTGTGTCTCGCCACCGCGACCCAGAACTTCAAGTGGGCGAAAATTACTCATCTGTTCAACCCTTTAACCGCCGGTGTTTGGTCAGTTAATAAACTGATTAAAAACGACAATATTCGTTCCTAGGGCTTAAAGGGTTAATTTGCTTCAAGTTCATCACCAAGTAGTATTCGTGGCAGTGGAGAATTCTAAGTTTGTCTTATTTAAAGGTGATCTATCAACCCTTATATAGTATGAATAATTTTGTGACAAATAAATCAAAGTTGCCACAAGATGGGGCACAAGTGTTTCCTTATAATATTATGGGGTGATTGGCTATCATGTGACCCTCTGAGAGGGTCACATGATAGAAAATCACCCCATATAAGGACATAATTATTCATACCATATAAGGGGCAATAGATCACCTTTAAAAGTTCACTTACTTGAAGTTGTGTCTCGCTTCCGCGACCCACAACTTAAAGTAGGTGAAAATTACTCATTTGTATAATTTGAGATCAGACATTTGCAAATCGTGATGTTGAAAAGATGATGTTGTAAGACATACTGTTGTTTAATCGGCTAATAATACAGCGCTTAGAAGGTTGACATGTTTAAAGTTCAATAGCGATATACTTTGTTTTTAGAATAAAATAAGACCAAATATTTTGAAAATAAATTCCATAACTGTTCATGTGGATGTATAAAACAAGGTGTATTTCTAAATGTATCGATGCATTGTATTTATTTTACGAAGCTATTACACCTGCACAATGGCGACGATTCCCTCGTTTAATATTCCGTCTGTCACAGAAGCTGCTATTTTCTCAGCTGGGCACTCATATTTTATTCAAATGGTCATTTCTAATATTAGTGCCCTCATGATTTTCTCTATATAATGAGAAAACGGGCTTATCGACTTCACATGTATAGTGCTGCCTTATTGGCGAAGATGATATAGACGCTCATTATCGCACCTTAATGGTGATTAATGGTGTTTTTTTTGTAGGATTAGCACATGTGTGTGGGTAATAGAAAAAAGTGTGTCGTTTACCTTTTGATGTAATTAACCCTGGCCCTGCTATATATACATGTATGCAAAGAGTACTTGAATTTTTTTTTACTGTATAGGAGAAATATATACATATAGTTTTAATATTTTACTAGGTGGAATATTGACAAGCCTGGCAAAATTGTGTAACAGCCATTTTTAAAATGGCCGCCCAAACTTATTAACACTTTCAGGAGGGGAACGAATTTAGACGTAAGAATATGACGTCTAAAATCAATTCTCGCGCTGAAAAAGTAAAACTGTTTCTAACGGTCGTAGACCCATGACATAGCTATTCAAATGAAGCGGAAAGAGCTAACTATGACATTTATGATGATTTCAAATTGATAAAAACCTTGGTCTCTTGTTTATATAGAAAGATTACAGCGCTCTGAGGGTTAAAATGACTCAAAATTTTAATCTGAAGTAAGACTGAACGTAGGCCTACGTCAATTTGTGGTAATATAGCACCGGTGAAAGCGCGGGCATTCGGTCCAGCCAAGTTCGAACTCGGTACCTCCTGGTTACAGCCGAGCCGAATGAGTCACCACGGAATAAGTCATCTGCCGCTAACATGTATAATAACCTTATAACCCTTAAAGCGCTGAATTGTTTTTGTATAAATCATGGAGACCAACGGTTTTTTTCATTTGAAATCATCAATAATGTATCTTTTCTTCTCTTTCAGAGCGGGGATCGACTTTAGACGTCAGACTATGACGTCTAAAGGGAAAGAGTTAAAGTGCTAATCACATCTATGGTGGTTTTCAACAATTTTAATTTGTCTTTCAAAAAATAAATATTTAACAAGGGTACATTCGACAATAGCCCGCCGCCATTATTTAACTTGAAGTTATTGCGCCCACAAGGTCAAATTATTGACGTAAAATGCAAAAAATCACAATAAATTGGCATTTTTTATAATTTTTTCAGCCATTATTGAACTTGTCCGTGGACTGGTCATTAGTAACATGCATAACAAATTTGGGAAGGATACATACAAAACTGTTCAAGTTATCGCGCCCACAAGGTCAAATTATTGACGTAAAATGCGAAAAATCGCAATAAATCGGCCATTTTGATTTTTATCTCAGTCATTATTGAACTTGTCCTAGAACTGGTCATTTTCAACATTAAACATGCATGACAAATTTTTTTTGGAAGAATACATGAAAAAGTTATCGTGCCCACAAGTTAAATGTTAACGCCGATGCCAACGCTAACGCCGACGCAAACGCCGACGCAAACGCCGACGCCGAAGAGAAATGAGCATTGAATTTGTGATATAAGCAGATATTTTTATTCAAATTGTGCATATGTCAGTCATGTTTACCTGATTGAAGTTGTGGGTCGCAGTAGCAAGACACAACTTAAATCAGGTAAAAATTATATACCGCGATTTTTATATAATTATATACAAATTTATTATACCGCGACACAGCTTGCACCACACACGGTCGACAATAGGTGGGGTCTCTAAGGTTAGTCCGGTGCCTCTTGGACTCTAGGTGATCTTGGTGCAACCTTTTAACGGGATCATCCCAGTTAACACCAGGCGTTGTGACAATGCTGGTTTAATGTTGGCCAACCCCGTAGACGCCGGCCAACATTAAACCAGCATTGGGCCGACGCCTGCTGGTTACAGGGATGGCTTTGACATCACCACACACTCGCGGACAGGGACAAGGCCGTCGAGACGGATGGCGTCCGCTCCTTTCAACTTGACCGATCTATTATAATCATGTGTATGGACCCATTCTCACAACAGACATGCAAGGCAGGATCAGACAATGCTCTTTGTAGTGACCAAGAGTGTACAATCGTCTTTTTTTTATTCCATACCTGATAATAATGATAATTGAAGGCAGATAATATTGTGATAAAATGATTATAATATGGATTATAAATATATGGAAGACAGCATGGTTGGGGCAATTACATGGACTGAGTACTCGGGTACAAGTACAAGTACATTGAAAATGTTCAAGTACAAGTACAAGTACAGGGTTTTGCAGAATGTACTTGGCAAATGTACTTGGGTACAATTACCATTAAGTACCAAGTACAAATGTATTATACAACCCATAAAAAATATACCGGTAAATGCATGAATAAAGAAGCAAAGGTCATACTGATCGAGTTGAATAACTTGTTTATTCATTGCGTATCGGTGTATTGAATTCTATTAACAGTCAATGTGAGCTCAGTAAATTGTTTATTCATTGCATATTCATTTATTGAGTGATATTAACAGTCAATGTGAGATCAATAAATTGTTCTTAATTCATTGCATATTGAATGATATTCACAAGCCTATATGTGCACACAGGTGGCCTAAAAGTCCATTCATTTCATCTTTTTTGAAACGTTGAATCGCTCAGTTGGCATCTCTCTGGTCGAAATACCTTGCCTGCAATACTAAATAGTCTCTCGACTGCAGCAGATGATGCAGAGACAGTCAGATACTCTAACGCCAGATTTTTAAAATTCGGGACAACATTTATATGTGCTTTCCAGTATTGAAGAGGATCACCACTATGGTCTATTGTGTGTTGATTCTAGCTGGCACGGCGCAATGGTCCAATGCTGTCTTATTGCTGGGTAATCATCGACGATGTTGACCCACAACTAAGACAACGTCGTCTCGTGTTCGCCGGGTGCAGTACAGGGAGATGTAGAAAGCATTACGAACTAGATATTAATGTCAGAGTTATTAACGAGGCATACGATTAAACTTCTTTTGCTAGAATTCTTAATTTGCCAACGAAACACCATGGTCAACTATATTTTCCACTCAATTAAACACATCAAATATGAAGAAATTCCGCAGAACATAATATTATTTAACTTTAAAATAATTAACTAGATGATATACAAGTATCATGATGTCAATAATGTGAACAATTTCATTTAAGTGCATATTTTGTACAGATTATAATCGTATATTATATTGAGAGGCTCATTGGGTATAACCTCATAAAATGTGTTTTTTTTTGTTGTCTCACTATTTTTTGGTTATAACGTCTTTTTTTGGTATACCAAAAATACCAACTGAAAGAATGCTGTGCAACTGACAATTAACAAACAATAGAGAGTATTACCACATACTGGGTTGTAATGCTCTCATAACACTATTTTGGTCATGTGTTAATAACGTAACCATGGTAACAGGGGTATCAAATGAAAATCAGAGGTTTCGAATTAAATTTGATACATTTGATCAAACGGGTGTCACGTGTTATTCAATGTCTGTGGCAAAGTTTTATTCACCGTCATTTACGGCATCATCTCACCATCCTCTCAACAGGTACTCCTGTCCCAGTTTAGCCTATATGTACACAAAAGTGGCCTGAAACCCCATTCATTCATTCATTCATTCATTCATTCATTCATTCATTCATTCATTCATTCATTCATTCATTCATTCATTCATTCATTCATTCATTCATTCATTCATTCATTCGTTCGCTCGCTCGTTCGTTCGTTCGTTCGTTCGTTCGTTCGTTCGTTCGTTCGTTCGTTCGTTCGTTCGTTCGTTCGTTCGTTCGTTCGTTCGTTCGTTCGTTCGTTCGTTCGTTCGTTCGTTCGTTCGTTCGTTCGTTCGTTCGTTCGTTCGTTCGTTCGTTCGTTCGTTCGTTCGTTCGTTCGTTCGTTCGTTCGTTCATTCATTCATTCATTCATTCATTCATTCATTCATTCATTCATTCATTCATTCATTCATTCATTCATTCATTCATTCATTCATGGCATGCATCACCACACACTATAAGACTACAGTTGCTGTATCAGCATCATAAAGGGGATAGAGTTCATTAGGGCTATCCAGATGTTCCTATGTGTAGCCATCCAACTGTTATGCCTAGTCTACCCATTTCATCTTACTTTCTTTTTTGTCATTATAGGTCTAGGTCTACGTGGACATTGTCGTTAATGGTAGTAATAGTAATCATCGGCAATCATGTTCATTTGATAATTTTCTTGTGGGAGTTGATCACTCCCAGGTGATTTGAAAACTGAGGCGAAGCCGAGGTTTTCAAATCATCTGGGAGTGATCAACTCCCACAAGTCGGTTTTCAAATGAACATGATTACCTCCAAACACACGCTATTGTATAATTCAATGATAAAATGATAGTGAAATTATACAGCTTAAATATTTCAGGATGTTTTCGAATCAAACTCTGTTAATGAAACATTAGAGATGTAGATGGTTATATTCCACCGTTTTTCATTCAATGAATATTATTCAAAATTTGGCACGCGTTTCAAAAATTACCCGATTTTGCTGTGAGAAATACTGGTGGAAATGACCGGACAATGAGGCAGAATCCTAGCAACCACGTTGATCCGATGCTGGGGCAATGCCGGCCAGTATCGGACCCGATGCGCTAACATTGACGTTCAACGTTTAACTGGAAGGATTATTGGCTAAACGTTGGCCCACCGCATAGGACGCTGGCCCAACATTAACTCTTCACCTACCTGGAAAAATGTGTCAAGTTTTCATTCATTGTGGTATGAATTGCTTCCGCAATTCCCACCTCTCAATGAATGAAAACTACAACATTTTATAATGAAAATTACATCATTTTACCCTTTCAGCGCGGGGACACAATTTTAGACGTCAGATTCTGATAGTGTGGGCCGAATGTCAAAAAAACGTATTCCTGAAGGCATTTTTGAGTAGAGCTCAGCTAATATGATTATTTACATAATTTGTATCTGCAAAGCTCAAATCCGGATGTTTGGACACGAAAATCACAAAACAAAATGGCCGTCAAAAAAAAAAAGACACCGCCGTACTATGAAATAATACATAGATTGTAATATAAATACTGGTATAGGCCTATTCCTATGTGGATCCCTTGTCAAAATACAAAGCCTTTTAAGTACGTGTTGCTAAATATCCCGTTTTTTTAAGTACTTTCAATATTTTGACTATCTATTGTAGAACTGAAGTACTGTCGCGGTTTTCATGCTCGTGTACAAACCTTAAATTAAAGCTCAGAAGTTCTGGTTGTAACCCTTAAAGAGATAATTTTTTTATATAAACTATGGAGACCAAAGGGTTTTTTCGATTTGGAATCATCATAAATGTCTTACTTAGCTAGTTGTGATTCATTTTAATACCTGTGTTATGGATTTACGTACATGATTATAAATATGTTTACTCTTTCAGTGCGGGGATCGACTGTAGACGTCACAATCTGACGTCTACAGACGTCAGATTATGACGTCTAAAGTTGTAGGGGTTGTGTTAATAGTTTATACATTTGTTATCTATCAGATGAAGCATACATGCATCCATATCAGTTTACCAGGTAAAGACTTAATCCGTGGTCTTCTATTTTCATTGAGATGGCTGTGGCAGTAGCTGTCATACCCCCCCCCTCCCCGGTCAGGAGTAGGTACTCATGTAGGATACTCCAGGGTATTAGGCCCCACATGAAGCATCTCTTCCTTTGACCTGTTGACTGCACTGTGTCCAGCCAGCACGACACACAGAGCAGTCAAGCCAATGCTACCTTACCCATTGTGCTGCTGAATTGTTTGTTTCTAGTTTTCAATTATTTGAAGCTGGAATTGCTGACACAATTTCCGGCTTTGAACTACAGGTTGTGCGAACCCTAAAAAGCTTCCTCCGGTAGATGTATTTCACTTGGGAAGGTTCTGTTCTGGTCATTTGCTCTCCTGTGAGCTTTCAAACCTTCTAAAGTTGATTGAGCAGGTTCTGCTATCACGGGTAGCAATGCTGTCTCAACATTTAAAGCGATGGGGTAAAGTTAAACCATACAAAATTCAGCAGAATGCCCCCAATATGTACCTACATTAGCAAGCTTAGGTGAAGAATGAGATTTTTAATAACATATATTTAATCATTTAGCATAATTTTGTTGCACTGTTTATCGTTACATATTTATTCTAATAGGCCAATAAAATTCGGGAGGTCAAAGTTAGGAATGTATGTGAAAACTTGGCTACCATCAAATCCTCAGCAGCAATTGATTTATTTAATTATCCACCTTGTCATCGCACTTTCAAACAAAAATAGCACATTTCCAAGACGCCATTTGGAAAAGATAACATCAATCCTCTTTGAGTGTGCCACTTGCTGCTACACATTATGTATGGGCCATTGACAACGAGAGTGGATTAAAAAAAACACTGTGGTTTCTAGATTACATAATTCTACAGCATTTAGTTGACATTTTAATGCAGCAGGTGTCATCTCCAGACAATTAAATGGATTATGCAAATATTGCACAGTCTGACGAAGATGATAATACAGCTGACGAAACTCATCTGCTCAATTAACTTGCTGGTGACATAGTTTTCTCATATTACGTTTGTATAATCAAAGCAAATCGACATATATTTTAGATGCACATCTATTATTTAAATTTTGCCTGCATTATGTCTGGACAATATGGAAATATATAACGTGTATACACACTAATACCATGTGCGGAAATATTAATTATTTGGACATAATACCCCCTCCTTGATGAATATGCCCACTCCACTGTCAGTTTCCGTTATATTTTTGGGGGGTTTAGGCCACCTTTGTGCACATAGGCTGATAAATGAGATGACACTGCCTTCCAGACACAGACTTCGAAATTCGAGCCCTGGCGTTCTGAGGCCGAGCACTTTACCTCTTGGTCACGGAGGCTCTCCACAATATTGAATCATTACAAGTGAGCAGGAAGAAACATTTTGTTTCTTTAAATATCGGAGGCCAGAGTGGGGTTCGAACCCGCGATCTCCGACTTCCAAGCAGACAGCTTTAACCACGGCGCCACGCCGCCCGCCCATAATGCTCAATATACAGCATATTAATTATCAAGCATTGTTCCCTATATTAAAATGAAACTAAATAGCCTTAGCATTTAAAGTGTATTTATATAATATATAAATACACTTTAAATGCTAAATATTACTTTTGGTCTCCATAAAGAATTAAACATCAATATGCGGCCAACATAAAATATGTATGCTAATCATAATCATAATCATAATAAGAGCCAGATTATTTATAGTATATTACAAAAAAAATCTGCCCTAGCATTCAAACTGTATAAAACAATTAAATTTTACCTTGTTCTTCCAGTCAGTTATTAAATATAATATATTTAACCTGTGCTTATTGTTATAATCTTTATGGATATCTGGATAACGCGACATTGATCAACATACAAGTCTTAAGCATTGTGCGTTATTATGCATTATTTTAGATTTATTTTGAAAAAACTCAGCCTTGGCATTCAAAGTGTCATTATTCATATTATTTGGTTTTCCATCAAACATTTAAACATATACAGCAATCTGGGACTAATATTACATATTTATTTTACATACAATATTAAATATCCACAGTATATATACACTGTAAGCAAAAAATTGGTCTTAGCATTCAAAGTGTCATTTTATATATTTTTTCTTCACAAACATGTAAACAGTAATATCAATGTGAGATTCACATAAAATATTCATAATAAATATAATGATAAATATCCACAGCATGAGTTAACTTTTATATAATAGCCTATTGGAGGCAGATATATCAGCACATTTGAATTTTACAGCAAATTGGAGTTAGCGATAATGACGCACGTATCTTGAATATGTAGTTATAAAAAAAAATTGGCCCTAGATTTTTTTTAACTTTTTAACTTCCGGTCTCCTGGGGACATAATGGGGACACTTTTTGCGAATTAGCTTGCTTTTAAGTAGCACGCAACAAAAATAACAGATTCCCAAACATGACACATATTTTATAATGTTTGTATTTTGTTGGCGCCGGTATTGATAAAAGGGTTGAAAAAAATATTCAAAATGAAAGCTGTGCAAAAACTTTTCCAGTGACCTACATGTGTATATGGCCGAGGGCTATGAATAAAACAATAGTGAAAATAAGTAAAACTGTTACTATTTTGAACAATTTTTCAAATTGCTGTCAATTTTATTTTGGAGTCCTTCTAAACAATGGTAAAATAGGCCCTAGGACTTAAAGCGTCCCGTTTTGCAAAAAAGAACCAAAACTCGCTATGTCCTAATGGTCAAGCTTAATAAAAATCGCAGTGAAAATTTCTTAGCTTTTGTGAGTACGAGGGCTAGATCTGGCTCCCGGCCTATAATATTATCTTCTTTATTTTGCCGGGTTCAGCGAGCCACACAGAACAAAACAGCGATCTATTGCTGTACCGGCAAAAACACGGCCGTCAATTCTGTGTATGACGTCTAGAGTAGCAGCTTAGTGGATGGAATCACCTGAAAGTAGCCCCCACTTTAGTGTGTAATTTTGTTTTCAGACGCGGAAGGCACGTGTGGGACAGATGGGGGAGAGACGGAGGCAAGATGTCAGGAAGCGAAGACAGGAAGCCGTCCTGCCCATCTTGGGGTGGTGGTGCAAGTCTGGGAGGTCTAGAAGGCATCCTGGAAAACTGGGGAGTGGCGGATCCAGCAGGGGGTCAGGTGGGTTCAGCCCAGCAAACACGAGACATCCAACATTGGGTAAATGTCTCGTGTTTTCTGGGAGGGTCCCATCCAGGAAGCCGCCCAGCAGGGGGGGGGGGGGGGAGGGGAAGGTGGGTTCAGGGGCCCGTCCGACTAAGGATCTTTAAATTCATATTTAAACTTTCTCTTATAAATTTTCATTAGAAAAGTTAAGATTCATCTTAACTTTTCTAATGAAAATGAGAGAAAGTTAGGATAATTTTAATTTTAAGAATCATAGTGGGATGGGCGCCGGACTCTTCATGGAAACAAAAATAATTGCCAAAATGTAGTTTAAACCAGGCAACCGCCTGTCACAATTATATTCGTTTTTTACATTTTTGATTGGCACCTTACACTTTTAAACATGTCAAATTTTAAATATTTCAAATTTAATGGAAGAGCCTCAAGGCGACTTTATCAGCCGATAATAGTCACTGTCTGACACATTAAATTATTATTTTTTGTGGGAGGTTTTTAAAATTCCCATCAGACTACACCCGACATGACCAGTCGGCCCCGTCTCGCTTCGCCGCAGATCGGCCGGCCCCGAGGAATCATTCGGACCGGTTGTGCCACGAAACTCAGAGGTACTGGGTTCCACTCCCGGGAAGGTCGGATGTTTGTTATCTGGGTTTTGCATATACAGTGCTCCAAACTGTTCAAATGCCTGAAGTGTGCAGTGCTTTCTATGGCACTGTGCACTGTAAATAACCCTTGAAGTCATTCGATAAGAGGTATGAGCTAATCTCGACTTCTGGCTTCCTTCTTTCGCGATATTGCCATGATTCTGCAGAAAGCGACGTGAAGCAACATACACTCACTCGCCGCAGACCCTGGCACACTCTGACCGTCACTTACATCAAGCTGTGTGAAAACGACACTCGCTCCGCCCACCAAAAAACTCGGGTGCCATGAAACTGAGACGAATTTTTTGAATGCCGATTAAAACTAGTGGCGAAATCTAGTGATCGTATTAAAATTAATCTATTTAATGTGTGTCAGAACCTCGCGATGTCATCAGGGAAATAGGATTCACTTTTCCCATCGTAGTAGTAGTAGTAAATCATTGCTTTACGTCACTTTTCGGCACAAAAGGTCTTTTAAGTGACACTATAATACGATGAAAACGTTGTAGTCAATTGATGAGATGAATGATGTACAAATGATGATGTGAGGGTGGGGGTGATAGGGCATGGTGGGTTATTGAGAGCGTTTTCCTTCGATCGCCCGATAAGGGGTTCTGGGCATGTCTAGGGGATATACCCCCAGACATGCCCAGACGGCTGGAGACTTGAGTTTCCCTTTACAATTTAATGATGAAACTCTTTGGTATTTTGCGCAGCTCCGCTATCCTCGGGTCGGATAGTCCCCAGAGTAACAATAGGAAGGATCACTCCCTCTGGGTAACTCCATTCATCCCACGTGAGAGACCTAATGTCAAACACGCTATTGCCGGTTATTTAAGGCTACCACAGCCTACATCAGCGCCAGCACTGATGCGGGTGCTGCATTGGCTCCGCTGTTGAGCGGAGGAACCAGGGTACGCCACTGGCAATCCGCTCGAAGATTATAGCCAGATACGAGGAGGCTGCAGCTGCCCTTGGATGATTGCTGTAGACTAGTGCTTCCGTACAATGCCGTAACAGCATCCAACAGACGAAACAGATCCCTAATGACCCTCCCCGGATGGGGGCGAAAAGTACTACTACTAGCAATCATCCCAGTACCCCTTTTTTCCCATCTTTCTTCATCCGTCCCTGATGAGCTGTAAGTGGTAGTGTGCGCACTGAGAGGTGCACACGGCATGGGGAAGCAACTGGAGTGACAATCCCCACTTTCATTTATTTGAACCTGGAATTGCTGACGCAATTTCCGGTAGCTTCAAATGAATGAACAATATTTGTAATGATGAACAATTTATTGACATCGCTCGAAGCCGAGCACATACAATCTGAGCATTCGTTTGTCTGTTATTTATCGCTATTAGTGCTAACGCAATTTCCAGGTTTAAATGACAAAAATAGGTCGATTGATGCAAATTGATTCTATTGATGCAACAAAAAATCATATTGATGCAACTAGTAAAGCAAGTAATAACATCTCTAGTAAGTCGTTTTTTGTGAAAGTAAGTAATATTTACTTTGGGCTGAAATATATGCTTGAAAACGGATATAGCCTATATAATTATATATATATACGGGCCTGGTAGCACACAGTATTATTGTTGAGCCAGCGTCGTAGAAGGTGGACCAACAGTGATACAAAAAATGGGTGGATGTCCCTTGCTTGCTGAGAATATGTAGGACTGGGGTGGGGGTCCAGCCCAGCAAACAGAAGAGATTGAACCAATGCTCTTTTAATGTTGGATCCTCATGTTTGCAGGGAGGTCAGGGGCAGTGGATCAGACAGAGGAGAGAGGTGCGCCTCACCTCCTCTCACACAACACTCACACCAAGTACCAGACGTTGACGAGATGTCGGTTTAATGATGGGTCAACGTCTAGACATACCACCTCACTCATCCCGTATCAAACCATAACCTCCCAAAAGGCTTTATCGATGCTTTGAAAATATTCCAAATCATCCTTTTTTATCACCCTTGTGCTGTTGAATGGTTTATATAGTTCATCCTATGCAGCTGGAATTGCTAACGCAATTTCCAGCTTCAAATGGAGTGCACAGTTCTAACCATGGTACTATGCACTAAAAAGAACTCTAAAGGTCGATAAGAGTAGGGAGTCACGACTTCGGACTTCGTTCTCTCGCGATATTGCCATGGATGTACAGAAAGCGACGTAAAGCGATATTCACCCATTCACTTAGCAGCACAAGGTTAAAAGGAGTCAGTACACTAAAAATATATGGTGCAATATCATGCTTCCTTTGCGTGATCTTGTATTGGTCAAGTTTTAATCCATACATAATGAAAATATCACGTGGGCAATAACCATTATCATGATCATGTATCAAATAAAAAACCTGGGTTCTGTTATTCTTATGTAGCACGCCGGTCCCATTCATTGATAAATCAGCACTATTATCATGTCCATCCAACAAGAGACGCTGGTACACCGTTGGCTTAGTGCTGTATCAACGTCTGCGAAGCTGCCCAGCTTTAGGCCAGCATTGTGCCAGCGTCTCGTGCTTGCTTGGGCAGAACATATCATGACCACTGCCAGCTACCCCATTATCCCGGGTCGATCTGATTAGAGGTAATTCCCGCGTAAATGTGATAGAAAACACAAATATTCCACGCTATGGCACACGCACCATGCGTCAGGCATGGGTGAAGCAATAGCTGAAAGCAGCTTCATGTCCACTACAGTAGACATCCTGTCTTTTTATTAGCACCTGTATAACCAGAAGTAAAATGTGACTTCAATCTTACAACACTGGTATATTTTGGGATTTAAATTTCACAAATCACATACATTTTCAGTCACTTGAAGTTGTGTGTCGCGGTAGCGAGACACAACTTCAAGTGACTGAAAATTCAAATTGAATATTTCAGTGTCCTAAGGGTTAACCCTTATCCTGCTGATCACGACTATTGTTTTTTTTAAATCTGTTTTATTAGTCGACCAAATCACTGTTATTGGGGATGAATTGGGTGTCTAAACGTAAAGATTTTCAAATAGTTGTGCACAAATTAAACAAATTTGTGTAATTTCAGCCACTTGAAGTTGTGGGTCGCGGTAGCGAGACACAGCTTCAAGTGGCTGAAAATTTACATAAATTAACTAGGGATGAACAGGATATAGGTAACCACTTATAATGCTAAAAAGAATTTTATAAACCATGGAAACCATTGCAAAGACTTTTTTTCAATTTGTAATCATCATACATTTCTTAGTTACCTTTTCCCGCTTCATTTGAATACATATTATATTATGGGTCTATTCGGCAGTTATAAATTTTTAGTTCTTGCAGTACTGGCACCGACTTTAGGGGTTAGAATATGACGTCTACAGACGTCAGATTCTGAAGTCTAAAGTCGGTCCCCGCGCTGAAACGGTTGACCTCTCAAGTGCTTATCGAGTCTACAACCGTTTTCAGAGAAAATTTGAAGCAGGAATCAACATTAAACTTAGTAAGTCGACCTATGTTTTGATTCAAATCTACCAAATGTAAGAAGTTTTTACCCACTTGAACATGTGGGTCGCGGCAATGTACGATATATCATAAGAACGGAAATTTAAATCAGGGTTCCCAGCATTTATTTGAAACAAAATTCCTTGATTTCCCCCTGACTTTTTTCCTGATCAATTTTCTAAATTCCATGATCCGGGTATAGGTCAAATTCACCACTGCCACCAAGCGAGAGTTGGAAAAGTAAGGGTTTCACACCAAAAAGCCACCATAGCTAATCGTTATTATTCAGTGAATATGTCATTTGGTTACGAAAAAAATTTTGGTGTGGCTGGGTTGTGGGAGGGGGGCGGGGGGGGGGTGGGTAGTAGCCCATGACCTACGTGTATAGGCCATATCAGGTGTAGCTCAGGTAGTTATTTCTTCTGGTCTGTTTCTGGCAGACAGATGTCAGAAGGTGTAGCGTTAGATTTGAGGTTAACAGTGATCAGTCAGGTCGAATGTGTTACTCTCCTTATAAATGGCTTTACCCCAGCAAACACGACACATTGAACCAAAATGTGTGGCCAACCGCGCAGAAGTGGGCCAACGCTGGTCGGGAGTAGTGCTGGGGCCCTGGTGCAGTGGTTAAAGCTGCCTGCTTGGAAAGTCGACGATCGCGGGCTCGAACCCCACTCTGGTCTTCAAGTTTTAAAGAAACAAAATGTTTCTTCAGCGCTCACTCCTAAAAAAATAAATATTGTGGGGAGCCTCCGTGACCGAGAGCTAGCGTGCTCGGCATCAGACCGACAGGGTTCGAATTTTAAATCATGTGTCTGGAGGGCAATGTCATCTCATTCATCTCATGATCCTCAGGAGGTTCTCCAAGCACAATTTAGCCTATATGTGTACAAAGGTGGTCCAAAAACCCCATTCATTCATTTCATTTGGTCGGGGGTGGAGTACCATACTTGTTCCCATTCGTTCATTCTCATATCAATCTATTATTCATTCATTTTCGGACTGATTCATTCAGTAATTTCGATATATGTGCCTTCACTCATATTTTCGTGAAAGCTGGATTTTTTTTACTCAAATGGAGCTATCACTATTAGTAATGGATTATCATGGTTTTAGTAGAGCTTTGAATCACCAGCGATGTGTTTTGTGTCAATGAATAAAATGATCAGAAAGCAAAGGATCCGTATGCATTTGAAAAGTATTATATTAAACTACAAAATGCATAATTTTCCACGATATACAGTCAGTCACAGGTCGGGCCAACTCGACTCGACGTTTTCTGAACAATACGAGATCAAATTACAAAAAATATAAACAATATCTTACATAGTCAATGTATTCATAGGAGCACGTGGACAAATATTGTCTAGCATTAAAAATAATTCGCGCAATTGGGCTATCAACCTAAAATTTTGAACCAGAAATGTCTGCTATATCTTTTCAGGAGTGCAGCTTTCAATAGCATGGCACCACACTAGCGATGTGTTTTTACGGTTCGGACAATATCTTGTTTCACGATGTCACTGAGTGTGACCACATGCCAAAACAAAAGGATATTTAACCTCATGGGGGTTTTATCTGGTATAAGTCACGGGGCTTATACGAGATATAACCCTCATGAGGGCCATATAACGTATAAGTCGCTGAGGGCTAATAGCTATAACAGAACGCGTGACAGAACGCGTTAGTGACGGCCACAATGTAGCATAGGCGGTGATCACGGTTAATAGTAGTTATACTGCCTTGCAAAGCCTAAAGGCAGTACTGCTTACTTTTCAAGTGAGCAGTTACTGCCTTTTGGCTCTGCAAGGCAGTATAATCCAGGGGATGAGCCGGCCTGCTGTACATGGCCGCGTAACGAGGGTAACTAGACCATATATGGGGCTATTGTCTAAGGACTGATCAAACTGTCACCATCGCGTGTAGCCATGGCAACGGGTGATTCATCGAGCGTATCACCCGGCTCTTTTATTTTTTCAAACTTTGCGCAGTCCCTCGCGGCGTACCTTTACATGTATACCTCTTTATCCACTCTAATATGTTTTTTTCTGTGCAGATAGTCATCTATCTGCGCGTGTCCGTCCGTTCTTCCGTCCGTTATTTATCAGAGCAGCCGACAGACAGGCAGTTTGATTGATTGCTTAGTTTTTATAGCGATATGGAGGTTACAACATTCTAAATAACAAATGCGCCCTAGGGATGAGAATAGCATCTCCTATTGGATTAGTGATCCAGTGGAATCAAGGTATTGTCGATGATTTTTCCATGTTCTCATGGAAGCATTATCACTCAGAGAAAACTGTCTGTTCTGCACTATAGAAGAATACCTTATTGATGTTCAAAGAACTACATTTCTTTTAACTCATACGACAGGTACATGTCGTCGCCTCGGAGCTAAATGATCCTATCTGACACTCGTCAGAGTGGCAGATAGGATCATTTAGCTCCGAGGCGACGATGTAGTTCATGGAGTATGGCCACCGCTCTCATAAAACTGAAAACAACTTGCTTTTTACAAGATACAGTTAATACTATATACGCAAAACACCCTATGCTATCAAAAGTAAGACAATATGTGGAGTAGCTATGCCGTCGGTCATCCGCTCCATACGGCGGATTCGAAGAAGTTCCCTTGGGCTCTTAGAAGAAACCGATATTTGTCAACAACGACATTGTTAATATAATTCCCCATATTGCAGACTTCCATAATCAGCTATCCGCCTCTCTCGTCCTTTAACTCTAAAACAATGAAATATTTTGCATAAACCATGGAGAACAAAGGTTTATGTTCAATTTTAAATCATCATAAATGTCTTAGCTCTCTTTCCGCTTCATTTGAATACCTATATTATGGGTCTACGGCCATTATGAATAGTTTAATTCTTTCGGCGCGGGGATCGTGTTTATACGTCAGAATCTGACGTCCACAGACGTCAGATTCTGACGTATAAAGACGGTCCCCGGGCTGAAAGAGTTAAAATACACCGGTTTCGAAGACGGATCCCCGGCACTGCAAACAAACCCACTGAGTCTCCCGTAGTCTCGCGGCTTATGTTGTTATAATCATCTGGGCAGAGTGCAGACTTCCAGAAATCCATCCATCCTTCATCTAAGGATGTGGCGCAATGGTTAGAGCGTGGAGCCAATGCCAATTTGCGGTTTCTAACCCCTCTTGGTGCAGAATTTTCATAGAAATATCCTGTTTCTCCCCTCTCAATATTGGGACATTATTTCGATGTTGTGTCCTTGGGTGAGGCACTTCACACTCTAACGCTTCACTTGACTCGGGTGTAAATGAGTACCTGGTAGGACAGAGAAGGCAATGTGTTCAATGCGCCAAAATGGCTGCACCACTGCATGCTCTCCGTGGAGTTGAAATGGCACACGAATGAACAAGTCCACAAGTCCGCTGATGAATTTTCTGACTTGATATCAGACTATAAACCTGCACATTTACTTTTATTTTACTAAAATAGACAGGGTTCGCAGGCGGATCGCGCGGTACTGCGACCAAACCCGCTAATTCTCAGTCACGTAAGGTAGTCTGAGTCTCTCGGCTTATGTTATTATAAAACCTCTGGACGGAGTGCAGGCTGCCAGAATGGATATCCATCGCGCACGTCTGGTAAAAGAGACAGGGTTCGAAGTCGGATCCCGCGGCACTGCGACCAAACCCGCTACTTCTCAGTCACATAGTCTCCCTCCCGTGTTATTAGACAGCGTGCAGACTGCCATAAATATGCATCCATCGCTCACGCTGAGTAGACTAGACTGCTGCAGATTGTAATGGTGATAAATCAGGCGGGAAATCAGTCAATTCACAAACAATGCAGACGGTAAATCGATATTGGTTTAATGACGGGCCAGCGTCGCGGACGCTGGCCCGTCATTAAGCCAACATTGATCAGCTTCACGGTCAGCCAATGTTAGATTGCTGGCCGCGGCATCTCGGTTCCCTGTTTCTGCCAAGTGAAAGGTCACAAATGCATCATAATCACGTCATTTGGACGACGTGCAGACGACGTGTGTTCATTCTGAGACATAGACAGGTGGCCCGGCCGTACCTACGGGGACAGTCAATCACAACAACATCAATAGTTTAATGGTACAGCAGAATCTGAACATAAACATACTGGTAATCCCACAGCGAGCTGGAATTATAGCCATGAGGCGGCTTAATCCAATATAATTCGCTGATATATAGCAGCGAGCCACATTCAGTATAGCGAATGATCTTCCTAATTAAATTTCAGAACACGGCCATAGTTTTACACTTTATTAGTTTCCAGCTTCAAATGCAGAAAAAAATTTCGCTTGCAAAAAATGGACATCACTCAAAATATATTTGATTATAACTAAGCACACACCGCATACGATATCATCCTACAAGCAATAGACCGTGACGCAAACTTTTTTATCTCATTTTCCGGTCGAGACCCAGTAAACACAAAACATTTGTATAACACTTGTACAATGTTGGACCAGCGTCGATCTAACATTGCTTCACTGTTATAAACTACATCCACTGTTATCTTAACAGCACATTACCGTACGAGCAGTGATTTGCTGTTTTTTCGACATTTGCGTGGTGCCTGAATCTCAGCACGCGACGCCATCCTGAACTGGGAAAAACACAGCTTCAATGTATGTGTAATATCTTTCCGCCAATATCATAAATGCGGATAGACAATTAAGTGGCATTTTAGATTGGATCACTGCTTATTTATTAATGTGATTCCAGGTGGCAGTCACAGGTCGTTGGTCCTACGGGCCATTGGTCCTACGGGACATTGTTCCTACGGGCCATTGGTCCTACGGCCATTGGTCCTACGGCCCATTGGTCCTACGGGCCATTGGTCCTACGGGTCATTGGTCCTACGGGCCATTGGTCTTACGGGCCATTGGTCCTACGGCCCATTGGTCCTACGGGCCATTGGTCCTACGGGTCATTGGTCCCACGGGCCATTGGTCCTACGGGTCATTGGTCCTACGTTTACACCATTGGTCCTACGGGCCATTGGTCCTACGTTTAGACCATTGGTCCCACGGGCCATTGGTCCTACGGGCCATTGGTCCTACGGGCCATTGGTCCTACGGGTCATTGGTCCTACGTTTAGTCCATTGGTCCTACGGGCCATTGGTCCTACGGGCCATTGGTCCTACGGGCCATTGGTCCTACGGGTAGACTAGTTTTGGACAGAAAGCCTCAATTTAAAAGACATTCATCAGTGGCTCATTCTGTTCGACTCACTGTGGGTACCTGGTTCAAATCCCGGTCAGGTTGATAGTTAGTAAGCGGCTGTTTTCGTAAAGTAAAAACCCGGATTAAATGGGGTTTTAACCTATGAATGATTTTAACTTGGGAATGGACACGCAAGTATTTATCTAGAACGAAAACAAATTTATTTTACCTATTACATTTTCAAAACATTCATGAGACGACAATATAATTTCAGACCACAAAACGTGTAATTTCAGATAAGTAAAGGCCTACTGAAAGTTTATCCTATGAGAATAAATGTGTAACCTCGTAACGTCCGTTTTAATCATTTATTGATTTTTCTCCAAACTGTGTAAAACATCTGATTTCATTTTCTGTATGTTTAATTTCCCTAGGTATTATAACTTCGACATCAAAAACTAAAGAAAAATCCTATTCGGCTTAATACGATAGGATTGTATTGATAGAAACATATTTCTCTCAATGGCAGCACATGAGAATGTCACAGGAAATGGTGTTATAAGACGTCACGCTTTGGCCTAGCGCTTATTATAGACCGAGTGTTCTGTAATTCGGTTATAATTTTTGTATATGGACATTTATCATGTTTCTGACAAAGTATATTGGAAATAAATAATGCGGCCTACTTTTCCTAATTATCACTAATTATAACTAAGCCTAAAACAGAAAAAAATAATGGTTATGATACGTTAGTAAAAATACGGACTCCAAACACAATAGTATGCAATTCACAACATTCTTATTCATCACATTGAAAGCCCTATACCTGCGCTGAACAAACTGCACAATAAGCACTGACAAGTAAATCACAAGTAAATCATTTCCGTTTATTTTACAAAATTGTTACCTCGGTTATTAACGATGACGTTTCACCCCACTCAGGATTCCTGGAGGGGGTCGGTGCTAGTTCCTCCCCCCCCCCCCCCCACAATTCTGAACCACAATTTGTCAACTATGTGCCTACCAATGTGCCGCCATATCTAATAAAAGGGTAATTTTTTGTAATAGCGTTCCAATTCGTCATAAATTATTAAAAATTGGAGCGCATACATGTAAGGCAATTGCGTACCAACTTGTATCAAATTAATTGTCGATTTAACGACTTAAAAGTCGTTTAAACGTAGAAGTCGTTTAAACGACTTCTATTTAGTTAATTTAATGATATGAATGATTTAAAGTTCTAAGCCCGCATTCACCCGAAATCTTCTGCTTAGAGGCAAAGAACGTTACCCTATCTGCCTATGGTCAACAGTGTTCTCAGCGTATCATCTAAAATATAATAATTTATTACAATAAAAGAGCCTGTACATTTTTTCATTATTGGTGTTTGATTGATTATAGTAAATTTTGTTATGTAATATGTTATGTAATATGGTAATATGTTATGTAATATGTTATGTAGTCCTAATTTGTTATTTTTAAATGCAATAAATACATTAAATAACAATTCAGCCAGATACAATTAGTGTTATTTAAAAAGCTATATTTAGGACGCTGTCGCTTATACGTAGGACCAATGGCCCGTAGGACCAATGGCCCGTAGGACTAATGGTCAATACTTAGGACCAATGACCCGTAGGACCAATGACCCGTAGGACCAATGGCCCGTAGGACCAATGACCAGTAGGACCAATGACCCGTAGGACCAATGCTCAATACGTAGGACTAATGACCCGTAGGACCAATGGCTCGTAGGACCAATGACCCGTAGAACCAATGACCCGTAGGACCAATGCTCAATACGTAGGACCAATGACCCGTAGGACCAATGGCCCGTAGAACCAATGGCACGTAGGACGAATGACCCGTAGGACCAATGGCCCGTAGGTCCAATGACCCGTAGGACCAATGACCCGTAGGACCAATGACCCGTAGGACCAATGCTCAATACGTAGGACTAATGACCCGCAGGACCAATGACCCGTAGGACCTATGGCCCGTAGGACTAATGGCCCGTAGGACCAATGGCCCGTAGGACTAGAGAGCCGTCCCCGGCACGGCACTGACTGTAACTCGGCGACTGAAGCAGTTTATGTGGTCCACGACAGTAATTTACCGTACCTATAGTGCACTGTTTGTAAATGATAAAATAAACAAAAGTAGACAAGTAGAAGGTTTTTGTGTCAGCTTCCCTATTATTTGCCAATATAACCCGTCAGTTGCTGTGAGCAAGGCCCTAACATTACTGAAAAGGCTTTTTTGTTTAGCCTATAAGGGTGGCCTAAAACCCCACTCATTTCATTTTATTTTTTCCTCGGCTCATTCACGCCACGTCGTTGGTGGCATTTCTCGGACCTTGCGTGTTAAAAACGTTGATTGCCCAGTAAAGCGAATGCATCAATCCACAGCTGAATCCACGTCTATAGGACAGAGCGTGACATTATAACCCTGTGTGACCTGTGTTTAGCTACTTAATAAATAAGGTTAATTAGAGAGGCTCTGTGACATGCGGTCATTATGTGGTAGGTTAGGTGTTTTATGGAGATGTTGCGTATTCCGCTCTGTAAAACCAAAAGGCTGTAGCCGCGTACTTAAAATGTGAGTAGCTACTGCCTTTAGGCTTCACATTGCAGTAGTGTTTTACATCTCCAACCAGATGGTTAACTGTCTTGCATCAAGGTAACACAAAGACCACATGCAACCAGATATGCTGCATGCATTACCCCTTTCAAAATAATGGGCTGCTGATGGGCTGTTCAACTAGACAAACGCAATAGGAACTTGCACGTTAATTTGCAGAAACGTATTCCGAATTTGCTTAATATCAAACCATATCATTCACAGATGACGTGAATCAAACATAGCTGATTACATATCTGGAATAAATGTATGTAAACTGAGTAATTTTAATCGTAAACCGTTCCAAATTTTTCAGACAAATGGTGACTCGTGAATCTACTATTTATGTAACAGACTTAGCTGTCAAAGGCATGTAATCTTTACTGCTCCAAATTCACTTGTATACATTTCACAATTACTTATTTAATACTTAAAGGGACCCCTTGGGATGAGACATTTTCAATGTTGTCAATTTTGAAAATATAATTTATATGAAGCTATATAGCCTACTGATCTTAGCTAAAAATACGAAAAAGTCAAAAAACAATTTTAAAGCACCGGAAAAGAGCGAAATAGTTGTATTTCCAGGTCGTATATTGCCATGTAAACAAAACAAGTCAGCAATATTAAGCACTTTACATCACATATTCCCACGTATCAGACGGTAAGATCAGAGCAGTCACCGCTAATTGGTGTCTCATAGTCGGGACACGGGAGGACACACCTGCAGCACTGATTGTCTACCCAACGCTGGGCCGATGCCAACAGCATGTGGCCCAATGCTGTGAAAACTTTCAATCGTCCTTCAGGTATACAAATAGTTTGTTTGGGTTACTTCTGGTTTCATAGAAATGTTGATTACAAATATTTATTAAAATATGAAAATTCTGAAAAAAATAAAAACATGACCCGTGGGATACACTACTTCAGTGCGGAATTAAAAACGAAAATTGATGTCATCTCAAGGGGCTGCTTTAATTGAATTGAACAAAGCCCATTAAGAAATTTCATTGATTTTATATACATATTCTGGCCATCAAAGTATGCTGAAACAAGGACAATAAGTCGACTTTATAATTTGGTACATTGTAATTCACCACTTTTAAAACACACCACTACATTACTTTCTTGGTCCGACCACAACATTCTAAGCCGGGAATTAATGTTAATGAAGTACATATCAATTATCAAAGTAGGCCTAGTACTGCATAATAATGATAAAGGGAATGTTATAGTCTGATGTCGATAACGCGAACCTCTCCAGCTGACACGGTATCTTTTTTAATGCTTGTGCCAACTTCCCGGGGAGCGTACAGGGCCCGTATTCTCGTACAAGTTACGATATATCGTAGGCTTCTGATTGGTCGAGATGGCCATCTCGACCAATCAGAAGCCTACGATATATCGTAACTTGTACGAGAATACGGCCCCAGCCCTGCAACTATTTCGGTGCTAGGAACTTAGCGTACACATTGCCATATCTGTCCTAAAAGTACGACAAGGTGCGACTGAGAGGGCCCCATTATGGTGGCATGTGTTTTAAGTCAGTTAAAACCCCTGGGTTTCTCGATTCTTATCTGTGAAAAACGTTGATGCCGAAGGCCAACAATGTAGAACCCCTCCGGCTTTATCTTTTACTAAATTTTTTTAGCGCGGGGAGGGAGTTTATACGGCAAAATCAGACTCCTTACGCACTGAAAGATAAACTATTTATAATGGCCGTAGACCCATAACATAGGTCTTCAAATGAAGCGGAAACTAAAACATTTGTGACGACTTCAAATTGAAAAAAATCCTTTGGTTATATACAAAAATATTTTAAGGCTGTAAGGGTTAATGAACATATACGTATCACGACTAGCATCACGCTATAGGGAAAGTGATAAAAAATAATCAACCACACAAAAACACAAGGCTTGAATAATGTATGTAGTGGAAAGACCAGGTCGGCCAGATGACGCAAGCGATACAGGATTGGAAAAAACAACAATTTTTTGCAATCTATTTTAAAGGGCAATGCCGTATTACTTTTTACGTAGATATGTAAAACCTATAGTAGAGAAACTGAGAACATGTATTTTGAGAATTGGAGACAGAAACTGACAAATTAACCTGTATAAACCATCTGTAAAATATAAGTTTCAGAAAGTCTCCGGCTTAATCAGCCTATGTTTAAGAAAGAGGGATTCAGACAGAAGTTTTTTTAATCCGATATATTACTTGTGGAACAAATTACCGAACCATGTTAGATGTATCACAGAAACGTCTCATTTTATAAATAATGTAAAAAATGTAATGTTTTAAAAATTTTCACAAAATGCTTCCAACGATTCAACATGCTCTTGGCATTTTCAGTGCATATTTTCGTTTTTAATCCCGTACTGAAGTAGTGTATCCCACGGATCCTGTTTTTATTTTTTTCAGAATTTTCATATTTTTACTGAAGGAATTATTCTTTGATTAATTCTATTTTAATTTATAAGACGCCGCGGCTTACTACTTGGGTGGGAGGCTGGGTGTGTATATATGTCTTCACATGTGTGGGGAACCTGGATCCGGTTGGCGGGGTCATCAAGAGTATCAGGTCATAAATTTTAGTGACACAGGCTGGGGTGTGGATGGATATTCACCACCTCTTCTCAGGCCTGGCTTTGGAAGCATGTACATACATCCCTGTGTAGGTTACATAGCAGGCAGTTTTACTCTGGCGGTCAGCGGCGCTGCATTTGCCCAGCAGCAGATTTGCTTGCTTTGTTTTATGTTTTTTAATTAAAATGACTGAAGTCACGGATCAAGATGCAGTTGCTGAGTGGGCGAAAAACCACAAGATATCTGATGAATGTGTCAAGGTATTGTTAAAAGAAGGATTTACATCCATGGAGGCAATTTCTCTACTTGAGAAAGAGGATTTGGGACCGAAGATCCCACGTGGTCAAAACAGACTAATATGGAATGCTGTGTCCGAGATGAAGGCGGCTGCAGCGAAGTCGGACGACAATGCGCACCAACCACGGGTCCAGGACGACAAGCCAGAAGATGATCTGTTAGCAGGACAGACTAGCTACGTCAATGAGGTATTGACACAGCTACAGACAGCACAAAGTGCGGCACCTACATCACAGCAGCCAGGAATTCCCACCACCTCAAATCTATCATGGAACGACCCTCAGCTGGTTCTCAAGATGGCAGCAGGTAAGACAGGCTTACCATCTTATTATGACATCACGGAGTTTGCCAATTTGGCCAGTGCTGTAATCCAGGAGGAGGTGGTAGGCAGCAGTGCTGGTGGGGCACAGCTTGTTTGGCGCACTGGAAAGAAAAAACCCAAACTGTCCAGTCTGAGCATTCCCCAATGGTCAGTAGCTAACCTAGCCATTCTAAGCCGACTGAAAGAAGAAGGAAAGTTGGATAACTGCGCCACTATGGACTACCTGTCATACACAACACGTGTATACCAGTTGTTCCAGCGCTATGACGCCACTTCCGTCTACCTGTATGACAGAGAGTACAGGAAGCTACAGGCCCAGCTCGGCTTCCGCTGGGGGACGGAGGTGGGCCATCTACAGGTCATCTGGTTGAAAGAGATACAGCCACAGAGCCAGCGTACCTCTACCACCAACGTCAACAAGACCAAAGGACCTGTGACTGCCGAGGGCAAAATTATATGTAAGCTCTTCAACGCTAAATCTGGTTGTCACTACAGTGATTGTAAATTTGTTCATAAATGTTCAAGACCAGGTTGTGTGCAGAAACATAGTGCCGCAGTAGCCCACGATCAATCTACAGACTCAAAAAACTAGTAGCGTTGCCTGCTGTGACGCCTAGCCCAGGCCTTAATTTTGATGTGTGGGAAGAGGAGTTGACTGGTGACAGCGATAGGGTTTTTATCTTGAATGGCATTAGGAACGGATTTGATATTGTGAGCACTGATGAAATTCCCCTGGCCGTGGAGACCAACAACAATATATCGGCACGACCAGGCGCCCCAATGTATGAGCAGGCTTCTAAGCAGATATTGGCAGAGATTACTGAAGGAAACTATGTTGTGTGCGACGATAAACCGGCCATCATTAGTCCGCTGTCAGTCATCCCGAAACCAGATGGCGGTGTGAGACTCATACACGATGGAAGTCAACCAAAGGGGGGCAGTATGAATGACTATGCCAAACTGGAGACTCATTATCGATTCCAGACGGTTGATGATGCCACAAAGTTGATGTGGCCGGGCTACTATATGGCGAAGGTTGACCTTAAAGCAGCGTACAGATCGGTATCAATCAGCAATCATAGTCAACAGTTCACAGGCTTAAAATGGCAGTTTGACGGACAGCCAGTCTACTTTAAAGACACTAAACTACCATTCGGCTCAAAATTGGCACCTGGAATTTTTCATCGCATAACACAAAGTGTGAGAAGAATTATGCACAGAAAAGGTCACACTGACCTAGTAGTTTATCTCGATGACTTTTTTATTATATCACCATCACTTGCTGAATGTCAACATACCCAAATGGTACTGATTACACTCTTAAGGAAACTTGGTTTTCAGATTAGCTGGTCCAAAGTTGTAGACCCAACTCGATCTATTACATTTCTAGGAATTGAATTAGATACTGTTAATATGTGCTCTCGTATTCCCACTAAAAAGCTGGAAGAGATTCGACAAAAATTGCTGGAATTTTCTAAGCGGCGGCGAGCTTCAAAGCGGCAACTTCAATCCCTAGTCGGGGTTATGAACTGGGCGGCGGCGGTCATTTACGGCGGGCGAGTGTTTCTCCGCAGAGTGATAGACCTCACTAATACACTCAGGCAAAAAATGGACAGAGTGCTGTTGTCAAGTGATATGCGTCATGATATAGCATTCTGGCTTGAATTTATGACTAGCTTCAATGGCAAGTCAGCAGTGTTGGACAAGCAACCAATCACAACAGTTTACACAGATGCCTGTATGGCGGGTTGCGGCGGCGTGTACGGTAATGACTGGTTTTACTGTAACTGGGCATTGGACTGGTCAACAGTGGACTCACTGCACATTAACCACAAAGAACTGCTGGCAGTGGTGTTGGCGGCGGCAAGGTGGGCGCCCATGTGGAGCGGTAAGCGCATTTACATAATGAGTGATAATCAGGCTACAGTGGCTATGATTAACAAGGGGTCCACCAAGCACCCCGTCGCCATGGAGGCCCTCCGATGTCTCTTCTGGCTCTCAGCCTCGTATGGTTTTCATTTGACTGGCAGGTATGTTCCTGGAACTCAGAATGTTGCAGCAGATAGTGCTTCACGCCTCCTGGAGCCTGGCCAACTTGACAGACTCCTGAATAACCTGCCGATTAATTATATAGACGTTATATCACCTCCACTGCATGTGCCTTTATATAACCATGTGAGTGCCAGGGTATTTAATTACTGTTATTGTTGCAGATGATGAGCCTATCATCGCTCAGTTAGACGCTGCCATGGCATATTATAGAACTCAGACATTTGCACAGAGCACAAACCGAACTTACAGCACTCATATGAAAACTTATGTGTCTTTTTGTAATATTGTAGGAATTCAATTAATGCCTATTTCGCAAATGAATTTAGCAAGATATATTGTATTTTTAGCTTCAAAGTTATCATATGCAAGCATGAAACAATATTTAAATATTGTTCGCATTATTCATCTTGAAGGGGGATTGCCCAACCCTTTAGATGGATCGTGGTATTTACAATCACTGTTAAAAGGCTGTAAACGTGCATTGGGTGCTAATCACAAGCCTAAACTGCCAATGACCATTGAGTTGCTAGGACGTATTTTTAAATGCAATAATTTGTCAAAATCCAGTGATCTTGTTTTTTGGGCAGCGTGCTTATTGGGATTCTATTCGTTTCTCCGCAAATCTAATTTTCTTGTACAAGCTGGACAGGTACCAGACTCATGTATAAGACGTAAGGATATTACCTTTTTAACCAGAGGAGCCACACTGCGTATTAGCCATAGTAAAACAATTCAATGTGCAGAGCGTGAGGCAGTTATCCCAGTACCTCACATACCTGGATCGCCCTTCTGCCCCTGTACTGCCCTCCTCTTGGTATATAAACTTGTGACAGCTTCAGATGAGGCTCCCCTGTTGTGTTACCCCTCTCCATCAGGGCCCCGACCCTTATCATATCAGATGTTTATATCTCGCCTAAAGGCGATCCTGATAGGGTTGGGAGTTGACCACACTAAATACGCTGGTCATAGTTTCCGCAGGGGCGGGGCTAGTCTGGCGCTGGCCTGTAATCTGCCCACTGAACTAATAAAGCTACAGGGTGATTGGCGTAGCGACTGCTACCAGAGGTATTTAGACCCAGATTTAGACACCAAGTTTACGGTAGCAGATGCTATGGCCAAGAAGGTTGGACTTCTTACCAAATTATAAGGGTCATTTAATTAATTTTACAAGTGATACTTATTCCTACTCTTATTCATAAGGTTTGGGTGTTTTGGGAGGTCACAGCTAGATGCAGGCGCACATCTGTGTTTATAACTATATTTTTTAGATAACATTCTAGCTTTACAATTGTTACAACTTATTACGTAATATTAGGTGATAATTATTACAGTGTAATTGCACAAGAAGCTGTAATTGTGTTTATTCGTAATTTAATTATTTTCTGATATTGTGTAACATTGTATAATTATATATATGCATATAACTGTTTTGGCTAGATGATGTTATTTAATAAACCTACCGATTCACCCAAACCCTTTTTCTTCCCTGTGTCCTCTTAACCGAGTCCTAAAAAATTAAAAATATTTTTAATCAATATTTCTATGAATCCAGAAGTAACCCAAGCAAACTATTTGTATACCTGAAGGACGATTGAATGTTCTCACAGCATTGGGCCACATGCTGATGGCATCGACCCAGCGTTGGGTAGACAATCAGTGCTGCAGGTGTGTCCTCCCTGTCCTGACTATGAGACACCAATTAGCGGCGACTGGTTTGATCTTACCGTCTGATGTGTGGGAATATGTGATGTAAAGTGCTGAATATCGCTGACTTGTTTTGTTTACATGGCAATAGACGACCTGGAAATACAACTATTTCACTCTTTTTCGGTGCTTTAAAATTGTTTTTTTTTGACTTTTTCGTATTTTAGTTGGGATCAGTAGGCTATATAGCTTCATATAAATTAAATTTTCAAAATTGACAACATGGAAAATGTCTCATCCCAAGGGGTCCCTTTAAATGAAGCGGAAAGAGCTAACTTAGATATTTATGATGATCTCAAATTGAAAAATACCACATTTAGTCTCCATGGTTGAATTGTATTAAAATATTTCAACGCTTTAAAGGTGATTTATCACCCCTTATATGGTATGAATAATTATGTCCTTATATGGGGTGATTGACTATCATGTGACCCTCTCAGAGGGTCACATGATAGCCAATCACCCCCATGAGGGTCACATGAGCCAATCACCCCATCTAAGGAAACACTTGTGCCCCATCTTGTGGCAACTTTGATTAATTTGTCACAAATTTATTCATATATAAGGGGTGATAGATCACCGTTAAGGGTAATTCAGGGCACTGGTATACAAAGGCAAACTACAGTAACTGTTCACTTGAGCAGTAACAGTTACTGCTGGTCACCTTTGTATTACAATACAGCTGCACAATGATACCAAAGTGACCAAAAAGGCCTAAAAAAAACTCTGTTTGCGATTACCTGACATAATTTGTTTTCATTATTTTTTCAATTTTGCTTTTGAAAAACTACCAAATCGTCCCAAAAGGGCTGTTGGGCCAACTTAGCATTTTTTTTTAAAGCAAAATTGCAAGAAAGGTTCCCCCACCTACCCTATTTTGGAGGGTCATGTAACCGGAATCCGCCCCCCCCCCAAAAAAAAAAAAAAATCACCCACCTACCCTGTTTGCGAATGCAGTGTAATCGGAAACAGAGTTTTTTTGCCAAGCACACAATGATAAATATAACCATAATATCTGGAATTGACATTGACTGTCACGACACGTGAGAAACAGACGTGTCCATGGCCTCAGAATGTGGGACATGTCTATTTCACAGTTGATTACGCATTCTCAGACATTATTCCGAGTAAGAGGTGCAAGGATCGGACATTAGCCTGACTAAGGCGTCCGTTAATTAAACCTCTTGTCTGCTGACCACCTGATTACACATAAGCATCCCCACATCACCTACACTGATTGACCATCCCGCACTTAACACCACATGATACTACTAATCTGGGATGCTACTCTCCAAAGATGTGACCCAGCTCTCACGATTTTGATTTGGTGGAGAACTAAATATGGCCCAGCAAACACGATACATCAACCCAATGTTGGTCCAATGTTGGGCCAGCGTCGTAGACGGTGGACCAACATTGGACCAATATTGGGTTGATGTAGCGTGTTAGCTGGGGGACGCCTCTGTTTCGCCGAGTAAACTTGTTTGAAATTACGTGTATTTAAAAGTAAATTATACGTCAATTAACCAACCTGTGGTCTACCAAGGTAAGTTCTTGGTTCTCCTATACGTCTTCAAAAAAGTGGAGCCCTTAAAGCGCTGAAATATTTCAAGCCATGTAGAACAAAAGTCTTTTTTCAATGTGAAATCATCATAAATATCTTTGTCTTTAGTTCTTTCCGCTTCTGTTGAATACCTGTGTTATGGCCCTACGGCCATTATAAATATTTTAATTCCTACAGGGCAGCGGTGATCGTTGTATGACCGGCAGATATTTCTGTAATAGTAAAAGTTTACAGTAACCTTGTAATTCATTGCTCAGAAAGAAATTTGTCATGTCACACCAAAACACAATCTTAAATGAAACCATTACAGGAACAGATGCATAAAATAAAGTATACATATAAATTTAAATAAATGGTCTATTTATATTGCATACATGAGAAATGCTGTAGCAGCTCTCATTTTATTTGCAATAAAAATAGTGATGCAATCTGTTAATATCACTGGAGATCTGGCCGTCGAGACAGCACCACTTTGTTTCATTACGTGGGTCCTGTCAGTTTTCAGAGACAAGGTAAGACTAATGGGGACGAGGGATGATAGCAGGAAAGATGTCTAAAGCGGATAGACTGAGAATGCCCGGCACTGCTTCACAGATTGTCCAGTAGGTCTGATATAATAGTATATCAACCTGTACCATCTCTCATCACAGCAAACACGAGACATTGAACCAATGTTGGTTCAATGTTAGCCCACCGTCTACGACGCTGGCCCAACATATTGACCATCATTGCTTAATGTCTCGTGTTTGCTGAGATGTAATTTCCTGATACTGTTTGTGATGCCGATATTTTTTCAATACTGATTTTGTGGTCAGTTTTCTCAGTGTTTGCGGGTGTCTCTTGCACGGAGGCTAACTTATGAAGGAGCCTCATATTACTTGAAAAGCGGCGAGTTGACTGTACAATAGTTCTTTGATACAATTGCCCGCTTAATAGACAAAATATACGAAATAAAATTAGGCAAATATAAAATTAGTGATCAGATTTATTATCGAGTTCCGAGCATACACTCAAGGACAATGTTTACAAAGTCAAATGTTTCTTCTCCGCTCACTCGTAAAGATTCGGTATTGTGGGGAGCCTCCGTAACCGAGAGGTAGATTACTCGGTCTCAGATCGTCAGGGTTCGAATTTACCCCGAGGGCAGTGTCTTCTGCTCAATTTCACCATCCCCAGGAGGTTATCCTTTCCCAATTTAGCTTATGTGCACAAAAGGGACCTAAATTACTATTTATTCGTTCGTTCGTTAACAGCTCGCTCGCTCGCTCGTTCGTTAGTTCGTTCGTTCGTTCGCTCGTTCGTTAGTGCGTTCGTTTATTCATTCATTCATTCATTCATTCATTCATTCATTCATTCATTCATTCATTCATTCATTCATTCATTCATTCATTCATTCATTCATTCATTTCTTAAAGTGTTGGAAAGGCCGCGATGGTCCTCCTGAGGCTTTCATCCTTGGAGCATCTTGTCTGATAAATGCCAATGCACCACATGTCAAATTTTATAAAATAGTGAGGTTTTCTTTCACCTTGAGGTGGCAATTGCGGTAGCAGTTTCCACCTCAAGGTGAAAAAAAATGAGAAGAAAATCATTATAGCGAAACTGTTCAATATATTATGCTTCAGTATTTTATAAAAATAGAGAGGTTCTCTTTCACCTTGAGGGCCACAATTCCCACTTCAAGGGGTGAAAGAAATTAGAAGAAAAATCATTGTAGCGAAACTGCTCAGTCCATTAAAAGACTTCAGTATTTTATGAAGGGTGATTTTCGTACCCGCAATTTTCGATGTGAAAGAAAATGACAAGAATCACTCGACGATGAAAGGGTTAACCCTCACAACGTTGAAATATTATTTTATAAGCCAAGAGAACAGGTTTTATTCAATTTGAAATCATCATAAATGTCTTAGTTGGCTCTTTCCGTTTCATTTGAATACCTGTTATGGATCTACGCCATTAAATATTTGTCAATTCTTTCAGTGCGGGGATCGACTTTGGATGTCAGAGGCCGACGTCCTTTACACGTCAGATACTGACTTCTAAAGACGGTCCCCGCGCTGAAAGGGTTGGGTCCTTGAGGGGATCAGCTACTGTATCATAACAGGTATGCTCGTTTGGTGGAAATGATTTAATCGTTATTATTGGCGAAGCGGTTTATAACAAAAGAAGCCCCGGTGACCCGTCAAACCATAAAACGAGAGAGCTACAAGCTGGTTCAGGATTAATCGCTAGTCGGCGCTCGCGTTCAGGCGTGGTTCTCGGCGTCCCCGGCGAGGCATTAGCGCGCGCTAAACAGGCCGTTCCTATTCACATCAGTCGTTCAATTAAGACTTAAAGCCTGTTTATATATTCTTCGTCTCACCCGGTGCCCGGGGCTTCGGCCAATATCAGAATGGGTAAAGTGTGCTTATGGATAGGGCCGGGTGAGACAAGATGGCCCACTGGAGATCCCACGGTACTCTGTGATCTCAAAGCACAGTATATCTGCTCACACCCAACCTAGCCGTGCTATATTCGCTTCACTGGGGAGGATCAACGTTTTTCAGCATTGCAAAATGAAAATAAAATAAATCGGGCTTGATGCCACTTTTGTGCATATACATGCTAAAGTGGGCTAGGAGAACCTCATGAGGATGGTGGGACGAGTGAGATGACACTGCCCTCCTGACACAGGACAGGATTCCCTGGAGGTATGAGGCCGGGCACGCTATCTCTCGGTAACGGAGGCTTCCCATAATACTGAGTTTTACGGGTGGATTGGGAAAGAGCATTTTTGTTTTTTTTCAAACCGAACTCTAGCGTGAAAGGCAGCGGTGCTAACCACCAACCGAGGGTCCCTGTCCTTTTCAACATGGGAGTGCCTGAGAGGGATTTGCACCCTAACATCCGGAAATGCCCATAACTTTTCAACTTCTAAAGTCGATACCCCGGCGGAAAGATGAAAGTAAGCCATTTATGATAATTTAAAATTGAAGGAACCCTTTAATCCCCATAAGCTAGACAAAAATATTTTAGCGTTCCGAGAGTTAAGTATACACAATACACATAGGCCAATATTTTCAGCAGTCACAAGACCTTTGATCTCCATGGTTTATGCCATAATATTACAGCGTTTTAAGGGGTAAACCTTACAAAATTTCTGCGAAAATTCTCATCTCGGGTGGAATAAAAAGGGACATACTGTGGTTTGAGATGACGCACCACAGTATCGTGAGAGGGACTTACCTAGCCTCTCTCACGACATTCCTGCCCCCCCCCCCGCCCCAGGCACACAGTAATCAGCATAGATCGGAAGATATACGCTACTGCAATTGTTGCCTTTCTTATTGTCACTTTTATCTCAGAATTAACAGTGTTGATTTTAATACAATACGACAACATCATCTTTCAACCCTTAACCCTTTAAATCCTCACGATGCATTAAAACATCATTTCGCATCTCTTAAAAATGACCCAAATTTTCTAAAATTAGGGGTTTCAGAACCATTTCTTTTATGAAACTGGTTAATAATAACAGAACCATTTCTTTTTCATTTTTCTCCCACTTCAAGTCATCTTCATCCACTACAAGTCGAGAATTGCGAAAGCAATTCGCGGCTTGTAGTGGATGAAGATGACAATGGTAAATTCAGGCCTGAAAGGGTTAAAGCGCTAAAATATTTGTGTATAAAACATGGGGATCAAAGAGTTTCATCACAATTGAAATCAGCATAAATATCTTAGTTTCTTCATTTGAATACCTGTGGTATGGGTCTGCGGTCATTATACAAATTTGTACTCTTACAGTTCTGGGATCAACTTTATACGTCAGAATCTGACGTTTACAGACGTCAGATTCTGACGTCTAAAGTTTATCCCCGCGTTGTACGGGTTAATTATGCAGTTACGTCTGTGTTGACCAGGATTAATTGCTTAGTTTGGATTTCGTAGGGTTCGTGAACGGTAAATTATTTCAACATCTGCGATCAGTGGTTGACAAACACTGTGTCATAGTTCCAAATCGAATTTTAAAAAGAGTTTTAGTTATCCCAAAATACAAAAAACAAAAATAATAACAGACTATTCAATTTGTTGAGTTATTACCCCTTTCAGTGTGGGAACCGTCAATATCTGACGTCTGAACGAACTAGATGTGACCGTTAGATAGGCCTATTTCCTAGACCCAGGTCCACTCAGCGATCAGCATGGGTTCGATAGAAGGGGAATTCCCACTGACCTGGCTTTTGACAACTGCATTAGTATCCAAAGACGAAGGTTAGCAGTGTCTACACATGGACAGGTGGCACTGCCGAAGGAGTGTAGACATTTCCAGGTCAGTCCATGACCACTCCCGTATATATAAGAAAAGTAATGAGAAAAAAATGACCCCTTCCCCCAATTATTTTTTTAAATGGCTGCGGAAGCCATTTTGTTTTTAATGGATCCATCCCAAAGGGTAATCAGATTATCAGAAATACCTACAGAACCATCCTATCAAAATTTTATATGGCTGCAATCCAACCAACGGTTATTGTGCCCACAAATTTTTTGGGTGTCCATCATGGTAATTGGCCGTTTATGGCTTGGTCCCCCACCCCAAAAAAAAAATATCTGAAGAATAGCCCACTCACATAGGTCATATATAGGAAATAAATGTGTAAAAAAAAGATTTGTTTAAAAAAAAATTAAACCCCCCTCCCTCACCCGGACTGAGGAAAGTGCCCCCAAAAACTTTTCTAAACTTGGAGAGACTGCTCCGTTATAAAAATAAATGCAATTAAAAAAAAAAGAGAAAAAATGACCCTGCACCTCCCCACCCCCATGTCAATTTTTCCTAAAAGCTGTGGCGGCCATTTTGTTTTTAATGGATTCATCCCAAAAGTTAATCAAATCATCAGAAATGCATAGAGAACAACCCTACTAAATTTGAAAGCAATCCAGATAAACGGTTCGTGCCCACAAGCTTTTCGGGCGGCCAGCTGGAAAATGTTTTTTGGCTCGGTGCCCCCGAAAATATATGGGAAGAATTGCCCTGTGACATAGGTCATATATGTGAAAAATAAACAAAATTTATCAGTTAACATCTTAGCTAGAGCTAAAATGAGGATACGCCCGCGGCGGCGGAGACGGCGGCGGAAAAATGCTAAACCCTATAAGCATCCCGATATTCATCGGAGATGCTGATTTAATCATTTATAATGACCGTAGACCCATAATGTATAGTTATTCATATGAAGCGGAAAGAGATAACGAAGACATTTATGGTGATTTCAAATTGAAAAGAACCCTTTAGGCTCCATGGTTTATAGAACATATTTCACCGTTTTAAATGTGAACCCTTTCAAGCCTGAATTCATCATTGTCATCTTCATCCACTACCAGCCGCAAATTGCTGTCGCAATTTTCGACTTGTAGCCGATGAAGATGACTTGAAGTGGGTGACAAATAAAAAATATATATTGTTATTATTAAACAGTTCCATGAACATTTTCGTTGTAAATCCCTAGGTTTTAGTAGATTAAGTTATTCTTCAGAGATGCAAAATGATGCTTCAATGCATCGTGCGGGTCTAAAGGGTTAAGGAAGGGTGAACATGATTTCACCTAAATATAAAAATTGTCGACGGCATTGTACACATACATATCTCTGAATTATGTTTTTCAGCCATGGAAGAAAAATAAAATGGACCAGCCAGATCCTCTGCGGTTGCGGGCTGCCTTGATAAATGCTAAAAAAATGCTTGACGTTCACACACAATGATGTGGTATGCCATTAAAATTGTCTCTTTAGATTTAGGTGATCAATAATTTATTGTTGGGAATATCCAGTCGTAATCCTTTTATAGATATTCAAATGAAGCGGAAAGAGCTAACTAAGATGTGTATGATGATTTAAAAAATTGAACAAAACACTTTTGGTCTCCATGGTTTATACAAAGTAATTAGGCGTTGTAAGGGGTCAACCCTTGTGCTGCTGGGACCATATATATATAGTTTGGCAACTTTCAAACAAAATAAAATTCCCCTGGAATTGAAAAAATTACTCATGTGGTAGATACCTCATGAATCAAATAATTCAATTTGTGAGACGTCTATTTTTCATAAAAAAAGAAATAGTTTTCGTCATTTGAAGCTGGAAATGAATGAAAAATAGACGCAAACAATTCAGACGCAGTTAGGGTTACGAATTGAATTGATTTTTCTTAAATGTACACGGTAGCTACTTAAAGGTGATCTATAACCTCTTATATAGTGTGAAAAATTTTGTGACAAATAAATCAAAGTTGCCACAACATGGGGCACATCAGTGTTTCCTTATATGGAGTGATTGGCAATCATGTGACCCTCCGAGAGAGTCACATGATAGCCAATCACCCCATATAAGGACATACAGTAAAACCTGTCCATACCGGAATGCCTTGGGGACAAACTTTTATTCCGGTTTGAACAGGTTCCGGTTTGGAGAGGGTTTTGCTTCCGGGAGGAACAAACAACGATAACTTGTACAATTGGCATGAGGGTTATAATTCAGGATGTTTCGTCGGTAGGTCTACAAATGATAGGTGAATGTATGCAAATAAATTGATATAATAAAAGAGGCAATTTTTTAGATTTTTTATAATAGAATTAATTGTGTCTCACATATTTCACACACGGAGCGCATTTGTCATGTTATACACGTTGATTTGTTAGCGCCTAATCTAAAATAACATTACATTCTTGTAATCGTCCGACGGGTCAAACATATAACACGGAGCATATTTGTTAACAACAACATCAGCCCGTTTAAATATCAAAGCGGTAGTAGGAGAAGTTGTGCTTTCCCTACGGAGTTAATCATATTGCAGCAGTTTTATTTTTCAAACAGTTTCATGACGACAACACTCGTTTGTTTGGTAACTTGTATATATTTTCTGGAATGTATGACGCTGGGCTAAATGCTCCGATACTGTATAATTATGTCATTTAATACAATTAATGCCTTGACTAAGAGTAAAAAATAATATAGGAATAATCGAGCGATGTAAATAATAAATCAAATGTTTCTATATTTTACCTACCGTTAGTTATTTATTTATTGGGCCATTAAATATCACAAACAGAATAAATTTATCCCAAAACACAGTCTAATGTATGTGAGAATTATTGTTTAATGTACTGATATGTTTATGAATTGATATGACCTTTTAATATTTTATTAGTCAGAGATTTTGTTACAATATTTTACTAACCAATTATGGCATTAATCTATTACCGGTATGTTGTTAAAATACCTTACCAATCTCAAAGTAAAGGCGCTATAATTGTTTCTCTAACGCGATAAAGGTGTTACAAGCACTAACTTCGCACCTTCCTCATTGCATTACCAGATAGCAAGCAGGATGAACATTACGTCACCTTGTCGCCCCCTGTTTAACCCTTAGTGCACCGCATGCGATTTATAAAAATTCTTAAAAAAAAATTGATTCCGGTTTGGAAAGGTGAAATACAATACAATTTATGCATTTGGGGAAAATAATGAGTCCGGTATTCGGAGTAGACAGGTTCCGGTTTGGAGAGGGTTAATTGGTATTGTCTTGAGTGTAATTAATTCGGGACCAAATAATTATTACGGTATAGACAGGATTCCGGTTTGTACAGGGTCCGGTATGTACAAGTTGCACTGTAATTATTCCTACCATATAAGGGGGGATAGATCACCTTTAAAACAAATTCAAACATCATTGTCATGATATGTAGATGGGCATATCTTTTTCCCGCTCTAAAATCAATGATAAAGAAATTACATATCATTATATTTTTATCCAGGATGTCAAACTTAGTTAGGGTGCTGGTCACCTGTATTCGACATCCTGATGTACACAATTTTACTTCCAATTGCATATTTGTGCGATTAGTGTATATATTTGTGTATATAAAGCCTAATAAATAAATAAATAAATATATATTCATCTAAAAATACATTCTGGAAAGCGTAGAAACCTAAAAATTGTGTACAAATAGAAATGTTTCTTCAATATGTATGAAAACAATATTACAATCTCTATAGGCCTAGTACATGAATTTAGTAGAAGACACTAGAAAACAATACAAGTTAACCCTTTAAGCGCTAAGCATGACCATAGTCGTTTTTAAATCTGTTTTATCAGCAGGTTAAGTTACAGTTATTTAGCATGAAATGCGTTCTTAAACATCAAGATTTGCACATGTTTAGTCTCAAATTAAACAAACATGAGTAATTTTCACCTACTTGAAGTTGTGGGTCGCGGCAGCGAAACACAACTTTAAGTGGGTGAAAAATTAAATAAGATAACTCGCGTTCAAAAGGGTTAAGTTGTATTTATATACTTTCTAATCAGAACATATACCCGCCGTCAGATTAACTTGTATCGCATGTTTTTTCGCCGATTTCTCAGTCAATTCTCAACCGATTTTGATGAAATTTATCAAGGACTATTGTCGACTCACGCGGCGACTACCGTGAAATTTTTATAAAAAAATATCATCTAGTTCAAAAGTTAGACTATTTGACATGTAGTAAATTTAAAATTACAAATCCCTCTATAAACCAATTAAACTGGTTAAATTAAAGTTTGTTTTTAGCTCTGAATTTCATTACATTTTTAGCTATACACTATTTTCCGAGTCGCCGAGTGACTTGCAAATAGTCACTGCAAAATTTCATGAAAATCAGTTGAGAATTGACTGAGAAATCGGCGAAAAACATGCGATACAAATTAATCTGACGGCGGGTATAGAAACATCAAGTACATAACAGTAACCATGCACAACGGCGTCCGTAAGTTACCGCATCAATGTATTCATACAGCGACGAGGAAATGAGATTCTACCAATTAGCAGCATTGGTGTTCTACGTGTTCAGAGCCACATCCACAAATCATGCAACGCACGAAAAGACATCGAAACAACAACGGGACAAAGTTGACATTTAGCAATTGTTGGGAGTTTTTTCCCACAAGGCCACGTTATAAGCCGGGTATTAACCGAGATGAAACAGCGACTGTGTATGCCTATGTATGATAAAATGGACAAGTTACCTTTTACCGCCTAGTAAATTTTCACCAAATTGTATTTGTGAAAATTTAACTCGGATAACTTAGCTCTTTAACCCTTGCAGTGCAGGGATCAACAGAATCAGACGTCTATAGACTTCAGATTCTGTCGACTAAAATAGAGAAAACGATCAGTACAGTCTGAGCTAATAAGTAATTATGACATAATTGGCAATGATCTTGACAAGGGTGTACAGAATGATATCATATTTTTAGATTTTTCTTAAGCATTCGACAAAGTACAACATAATCTCCTATTGCATAAGCTTAAGACGTTTGGCTTCAACAACAAACTCTTAAACTGGTTTACTGACTACCTGTCAGAAAGAAGCCAAACTGTTATTGTTGAAGGCAAACAGTCTGAAAACTTGCCCGTAACATCTGGTGTACCACAGGGTTCTATCTTGGGACCACTTCTATTTATACTGTATGTAAACGACATATCTGATGGATGTTCTTCTACTGTATCATCATTTGCAGATGATGTTAAAATATTTAGAAAAATAAAATCTACTTCTGATTCTGATGTATTGCAGAATGATCAAAAATTGTTAGTGATTTGGGCGAAACGTTGGAAAATGTATTTTAATGTAAACAAATGTAAAGTTATGTCAATTTTTAAAGCACATTGTCATATGAAATTTGAGTATTATGTAGACGGTCAGCCACTAACAAGGGTTGATTCCATGATTGACTTAGGAGTCACATTGACTACCAGTAAGACTTCTAAAAATCACATTTTAAAAATGGTCTCAAAGGCTCAATGTATGTCAGGTTTGGTCAAACGTACTTTATGATTTAATGCTCCTGTGGCATTACAATTGCAGTTGTATCTTTCTCATGCTAGAAGCTTACTTGAATAGTGTACACCTTTGTGGTCTCCGTACCAGGTAAATGAAATAATGCGCATTGAAAGGGTTCAACATCATGTTACAAAATTTATTTTAAATGAATATTCATCTGATGTCTCATACAGAGATAGATGTCTAACTTTAGGTATACTGCCACTGTGTTACCGCAGAGAAATTCTCGATCTGTGTTTCCTATTTAAATGTCTACATGGTGAAATTGATATTAACATTAATACATACCTACAATTTGCACAATCAAATACCAGCAGACGGTCTGCCTACAAAGGAACATTATTTTCTTTAAACATGACAAAAACTGTACAAGCGCAATATATGAACTTTAACAGATTAGCTCGTCTATGGAACATGCTTCCACAACATATTCGCATGTCAGATAGTTTAGGCTCATTTAAAAGACAGTTGGGTGTTTTGTATAAGTCACATTTAATTGATTTCGATATCAACAATCGTTGTACATGGGGTATAATCTGCTGCTGCTCTGGGTGTGATGTACGATAATACTTAGTCTGAGAAACATATGCTCTACATTGATATTACCGCAACCTTTACTGTCTGAGTTGATGGGGGAAAGCTTTTCGCTACGCTTCCAAAAACTCGACAGCGAGGTTGGCGGATGGTTCTGATGTCCATACTTGGGTGTTGGCAGTCGACGTTTCTGATGCTAACGTAGGTGTTTTTTCCCTGAAATGACCACAAAACTGAATTTTGCTGACGCAAAACATGCAAAACATACAAAAAGTGGTGTTATATAATATAATAATTTAAAAACGAGCTGAGATATTACATTTATTCGTTTTTTGAATTTGACCTCTATAGGTCAGCAGAGGTCACGCCCATTTTGTTCCCGATGGATTTTGAAAACACAATGCCCATACCTAACACCATGTCAAATTTCAAAAACTTGTCACCAAGTGCACGATTGTTTTGAATTCCCTCCCCGCTAGTACTAAATTGCGAATTATGACGCTCCTCTATAAACCCATTGACTTCAATCGGCTTTAATCCCGAATTTCCACTACATATCAAATGGTCTAACTTTTGAAATAATGTATTAAATTTCACGAAATTGTTGGGACAAGCGCCGGAGTACTTGCAAAGAGGGCTTGCAAAATTACATTGGAATTGAGTAAGAAATGACTGAAAAATAAGCGAAAAACACTCAACGCTGGTGGAAGTTGACTGCAACTATAAGGCTTGTGGCGGCCATTTTGGATTTTAGGCTCTAGCGGCGTTAACGTCTCACCACACATAATACCCGTCCCATAGACTTACATGTATTATGACCCATACGCTCAGGCCTCCCAGCACTCCGAAAATTGGGAAATGGAAATAACCCTATATATCATTTTAACCATCCTGCTGTTCTCTTTCAAAATACAAAATAAAAAAGGTATGTGAATCTGCTTGCTTTCCTGCTATTTTAGCCTAGAAAAAGCTCTTGCCCCACTCTCCCCCGGGCGACCTAGAAAAAAATTGACCTTGTTTTTCAGAAGAGCCTTGTTACAGCCAGCGCAAGGAATTCCTGTTAGATCTATCTTTTATCATTTCGATGCTTTTGCTACAACAAAACATCACAGAATCGATTTAAATTGGTATCAAAATGATATTTCCTTAATAATCACCACAGGAGCTGCTGCAAAGAGCCACGATTTTTAAAAAGAGACTATTTTTCTTATTCTTAAACTTTATAATGATATGCGAATGAATTTGTGTGGTGAGACCTTAAGCCACCGATTTTAAAAAATCTCCTTCTGAAGTATTGATGTCCAGGGTGAGTAAATCACGAATCAAACGAGAAACTCTCTCGCCCTTAAAATTTTTACGGGCCTATATGGCAGATCCTGGACTATTGGCAGTTGACGAACGAACACCGTGTCCGACTTTTATTGGTATATGTATACATTGTGTCTCGGTAGCGCGACGGCTTTACGAGCTGACGCCAGCCGATGGTTTTTAGACTAATCGTAATAATTTTATATAGGTATGTATATGTAAAAAGCAAGACAATTTTTATAACTTGCTTATTTTGATTATAAAAATATTCTACTTGTATTTATTTTCTAGGTTTCTACGCTTTCCAGAGTGTGTTTTTTGCTACTATTTATAATAATATGTAGTTAATTTATCTCTGGTTTTGGCGCGGGAAACTCATATTATTATGTATATATTTTTTTTTATACTTTTATGCTTATACTTTTTGTACATAGATGAATATAAATATAGTTGCTGCCTAGCTTGCAGAGGCTTCTATAAGCCTGTTCTAGCGCAGCAAGACCAATGTTGTATATAATATTTTAATGATATAATGTGTATATTTTTTGTATCTGTTTTTAAATATATATATGTATTGGTCAAAAGCTAAATAAAAAAAAAAAAAAAAGATCCCCGCACTGTAAGAGTAAAACTATTTCTAATGGTCGTAGAACCATAACATAGGTATTCAAATGAATCAAGAAAGAGCCAACTAAGACATTTATGATGATTTCAAATGGAAAAAAACCCTTTGGTCTCCAAATTTTGCATAAAAAAAAGCAGCGCTTCCAAGGTTAATGTAGACTATTTGGGTGCGCATAAACGCTTCCTCAGCACGTAAAGGGTCGATACAACCACTTGTGGATGATATAAGCAGACGCGCAAAAATACAACATGCATAATATGGATTTCTGGTAGCGTCTACATAAAGCCTCACATCTATTTATGACTGCGCTTCAGAACCATTTAGAGAAGCTCGCTAAACCCAACATAAAACAGACTTAGACTAGAGGGATGCTATCGATTATTTGTGATAATATGCGCACGAACTCGTACCCTGCTTGACATCAAAGAGCAGTATGTCGTTTTTTTCGCGTTACTTTCATTTTAATAAGGTATGGAATAAAAAGGTAGTATAAATCGTCTCTCTTGGAATGGAACGGTCTATCTGCCACCTCACAAAGTGGCAGATACATCCTTTTACATTCAAGGAAAAGTGAAAAGTTTAAAAATATAGGCCTATGTTATCATAAACATGAAATCATATCAGGGCTATTTTATTCTCTGTTATCTTCCCTTCGGTGTCCATTACATGGCCAGCTGAATAGAGCTCAGATACCCTATACATCAGACACTGACATAGGGCCTATTCTAAAGGCGGAACACGTGCAAGCAATAAGTATAAAGTCTAGCTTGCAAATATGCACCCTTACCAAATTCACATAAATGTCAACAAAATACATTATATTCCTCGCCATGTAGTAGAATATTCAGCGATATATCGCTGAATATTTCACAACATGGCGAGGAATATATTTCATTATTAATTATTTTTTAATTATTTTTATTTTCATGAACTCTTTATTTTTTTTTTATAAATAATTACAGATAATACGTGAAATCAGGAGTTATTTCTGTCTGTGAACCTCAGAAATCGTCCATCTGCGTTCATTAACACGCAGATACTGTGTTATGAGATCACATGGATGAGAGTGCGTCACATTTTAAGGATGATAAAGCGCGCAGATCGATGAGCTTTGCCCCTAAGCGGCTTTAACCGAGGCTGTATGTAATACGCGGTTTGAAATGAGCCAATGATCCCGGGAATCATACGTCATTCTGCCACATCTGCGGCCACGCTACAAAACGTCATATCTCCAGATTCTCCACGTGCTACACACGTTGAAACAATGTTAATTTAATGTTGGGCCAGCGTCTCTGACGCTGGCCCAACATTAAAATATCATTGTTTCAACGTGTCGTGTATGCTGGGCAACGTATTTCATTAACCCTTTCAGCACGGGGACCGTCTGTATAGACTTCAGATTCTGCTGTCGAAAGACGGTACCCGCACTGGGAGAATCGACATGTTTATAATGGCCGTAGACACATAGCATAGGTATTCTAACGAAGCGGAAAGACATTTCTGATGACCTTAAAATTATAAAAAAAAACCCTTTGGTCTTCATGGTTTTCAAAAAAATACTTCAGAGTTGTAAGGGTTATGATAAGGTTATAGGCATGAGCTTAGCCTTGAACCAGCGCTGGAAATACGTATTAATTTATTTCACGTGGGCGGGATCTGCAGTTAAGAAACAAAACAACAGTGGTTCTATACTTAAAAAAATAAGCAGTTAAGCTCTACTTTTTTTCAAGAGGATTGCAAGATTCTTGTAAATATATAGCCCTATGATGTGAATAAAGTTAATAAAGTTTAAATCGAGATGTGATTTGCCATATATACTGTCGCGAAAGCGTCAAAAATAATTGTACTTATTTATTAAACCTTTCAGTGCGGTGACCGACTTCAGACGTCAGAATCCGACCTCTAAAGTCGATCCCCGCACTAAAAATAATTACAAATGTATAATGGCTGTAGACCCAGACCATAGGTATTCAAATGAAGCAGGAAGAGGTACATGTACCTGTAACTAAGACTTTATGATGATTTCAAATTCAAAAAAACATTTTGTCTCCGTGGTTTATGCAAACATATTTTCAGCGTTGTAAAGCTTAAAGACTTGAAATCTTGATGAACGATATAATCAAGACAATATAGACCCGCGTTCACCGCGTGAAGCACAACATTCTAATCAAGGCAAATAGAATCTGATTCTATTTTCCTTGTTCTAATCTAATCAATGGAATGATCGTGTCTAAATTCAAACATATTTATAGTCCAGCTTTGAGTGGGTGGATTTGTGTCATATTTAGACTGAAATTACCTTTTTTTTCTAACAAGAGCGTGCACACAATCCATTTCCTAAACCTTACAGCTATTTGATAGGCCTACTATGATGATCCAGCATGGGATGTACGTCATTAGATGCTGGAATCCCTGCTGAATTGTTCTGATCGTCTTCACGTCCAGGTTTGTCTGGGCTCTATATCTTTACTTTGTCTACATCCAAGCAAATACGACACATTCGACCAATGTTGGATTAACGTTGGCCAATTGTCGCAGACGGTGGGCCGGCGTTAAGCCAACATTGATTCAATGTGTCTTGTTTGTTTGGATCTTACAGAGACTCATTCCTGCTAAAACACATCTATTCGTTTTGGGTTTCCCGCCACTCAATCATCCGTGCATTATTATAACATTATTATTCTAAAACTTACATGAGCATGAGTCAGACATAAATTATAATGTGATTGATTGAATAATTTATGTTTATATCTGGGAATATCACAACAAAAGGCAAAAGCTACCACAACAAATTGAACTCAACTTAATTCTGAGTGTACATACATACATTCGAACCCTGTGTCTGAAGGGTAGTTTCATCTGATTCATCTCAACATCTTAAGGTGATTATAATTGAAGAATGGTGAGTAAAACTTCCGTAGTAAAAATGAAATGAATGGGGTTTTATGCACCTTTGTGCACCTTTGCACCTTTATGCACCTTCGTGCACATATAGGCTAAACTGGGCCATGAAAACAACCTGAGGGTGGCGAGATGAATGAGATGAGACTGCCCTCCAGACACATGATTCGAAATTCGAACCGTGGCGGTCTGAGGCCGAGCACGCTACCTCTAGGTCACGGAGGCTCCCCGCAATATTGATTTTTTTATGACTGAGCGGGGAAGGAACATTTCGTTTCTTTAAAAGTTAAGGGCCGGAGTGAGGTTTGAACCTGCGATGTCCGACTTTCCAAGCAGGCAGCTTTAACCACTGCACCAGGACCCGCCCTCAGAAAAGCTGCAGTGAAATGTCTCAGTGTGAAAAACTGTTATCATTAGCAAAAAATATCGAGTGGTTCTACACCCAGGGAGGTCCGCATGGATCAACAAATACATAGCCACATGGAATTAAAGGGTCGTATCTGCCACTGCAACTTTACAAAGTATTACAAACGACCCTTTATTTGCCAAGGAGCGAAGCCATACTCTTGTCCTGCTGGGTTCATATATAAACGGTTTCAAACATGTTTTAGATCGATCGAAATATCATTAAATTTGATAAAAACGTTCTTGTTAGATGCTCAGTTGATCCAGTAATTCACTAATGGAGATTTCTATTTTTGAATAAATATAAATATTTTTCGTCATTTGAAGCTGGAAATTGCGTCAGCAATTCCAGCTTCAAATGACGAAAAATAGAAACAAACAATTCAGACGCACAAGTGATGAAACAGTGGTCCAAAAGCGCACTTGGTGACATATCAGTGTTAGATCTGGTTACATCAGCATAGCTAAGGCGTTAGAATCCCATTAACTCAATCATTGTGTTATCAACCACTTGACAAAGAGCCGCATGCTGGTGTAGCCCAGCCCTCAATGGGGTGTCTGGTTGTCGGGATAATGTCAATAATTGGTAGAATTTAAGAGGGCGAGAAGGAAAATAGGATCTGGTTGTGATAAAAATGTACAAGTCGGTCAATGAATTGGCGTATTGTTTCTTGTGTTTGCCTCCATAATGAAGTAGATTATTTAACATGACACAATATACAAAGGCATCCCAGCAAACACAAAACACTTTGTACAACGTCGGTCCAACTTCTTCGACGTAGGTCCAACATTGTAGAAATATTATACAAATGTTTTGTGCTTACTGGGTTTCCATATTACTAAGAGAGATTTTCATATGCTTTTGCAAATTTAGTTTACACTTGTCGTAAATAATTTTACCAAATGACTGTTCATTATTTATGGGACCGCTTAATAAAACGTTATATACTTAATATTTTAAAGTAAAACAGAACGACGTGTTGCATTATTAACACAATGCGAAAAAAATATATACATGTATTTCGCACATAATGTTAACCCTTACAGCGCGGTGATCGACTTTAGACGTCAGATTCTGACGTCAGTAGACGTCAGATTGTGACGTCTAAGTCGTAATTCGAGGGCTAAGTAGAATACTCCAAGGCCATGAGTTGTGTGAAATATTCAGGGATCCGATCTTTACGTGATTTTACGGTCCCATCGGGTGAATACATCTTCTAATTTACAAAATGGCGAATACGTCTCTTAAACTACAAGGAAACGACGCTATAAAACACTGACGACTGAATTATTTATCAAGAATGATTTGCAAGCAGATATGTACTGTAAACTGAAACTGAAACATGTATTTCTTAGATACTAGACGTGGCTATTTCTAAACACTCGTGCAGCTACTTTGATTGTTTTTTTTTATTCATACAATGCTGAACTATTTTTTGTATAAATCATGGAGACCAAAGGCTTTTTCTATTTGAAATCATCATTTGAATACCTATGTTGTGCGTCTAGGCCATTAGAAATATTTTAATTCTTTCAGCGCGGTGATCGTCTTTATACGTCAAAATCAGATTCTGACTTATGTGGACGTTCCCTGCGCTGAAAGTGTTCAAGCTTCAAATGCCGGAAAATGTGTCTATTTATGAAAAATTGTCATGTGCAAAAATTAATTATTATTTTGATTAACTGAGCATCCACCACAAATAAAAACTATTACGATATATCGTAGGCTTCTGATTGGTCGAGATGGCCATCTCGACCAATCGGAAGCCTACGATATATCTTAACTTGTACGAGAATACGGGCCCAGTGACATTTTATTCGATCTGAAACTGGCTGAAAACTTCGTTCGTTCGTTCGTTCGTTCGTTCGCTCGTTCGTTCGTTCGCTCGCTCGTTCGTTCGTTCGTTCGTTCGTTCGTTCGTTCGTTCGTTCGTTCGTTCGTTCGTTCGTTCGTTCGTTCGTTCGTTTGTGCGTTCGTTCGATCGTTCGTTCGTTCGTTCGTTCGTTCGTTCGTTCGTTCGTTCGTTCGTTCGTTCGTTCGTTCGTTCGTTCGTCTGTTATCTCGTCCGTGGGTTATCGGAGCAGGGGAAATACCCTACCCTTTTTAAACAAATTCAATCATTTATAATAATATATGCACACTACAATCTGAGCACACATCTCTTAGCACGGCTGGAGATGCGAGCTATGGTGTCACTGGTGATATATAGGGCCCTGACAGCCGGCTGCTGGGTGGAGAAAACAGGGAATAAATATGTATGAGAAGTAAAGTATGGGTTCATCTGCTGAAACCAGGAAAATGATCTCACGCTATCAACGTGTCTGGCCAACTCGTCTCTGTCTGCATCTTGACCACCAGACTTAGCTGGGATTTTTATTGCAAATAAGATCGTAATTGCCTTCCGCAATTGTAATCTTATATGCAATAATAATATTGACACATGTTTGTAAGTTACGCGACTTCAATCTTATAAGCAATAAAAACGAAGAGCTGGATACTATATATCGACATAAATTTTTTAAAAGAAATGACCAAATAGACACAATTTATAACATATCTTTGTATCTTACTACCGGTATATTTCTGTGACTCAGACTCTTTTATTTGTTTTCTACATAGTAAAATTGTTAATAAAAAAAATCGTTTATACAAATTGTAGAGAATGAGGAGCTCCCGCTAAGAAAGAATATATATCATCACATGGATTCCTTCAAATAATAGACATGGTCAGCAACACTCATTCTTGTCACATAACAGACTTCATTTCCATTGCAGGAGGATATTTTCGTATCTGGAATGAAATGAATAAAACCCTAAATAAACTATTTACGGACCACAGTGGTCTGTAAAGTGGCATAATGCGTAGTGGTCGTCTTAACCCTTCATATTTACTCACTTGAAGCTGTGTCTCGCTACCGCGACCAACAACTTCAAGTGGGTACATATTTAGTCAATAAATTAAACCAAAGTATATCCGAATCTAGCAAATTTAGTGATGATTTCGCATACAAATTATCTTACTTAAGGGACAAAAATAGAGCCTCCAAAAGGCCATAGAAGTAATTAGCACTTTAAGGGTTAACCCTTACAGCGCGGGGGCCGACTTTAGACGTCAGAATCTGACGTCTCTAGACGTCAGATTCTGACGTTTAAAGTCGATCCCCGCACTGTAAGAGTAAAAATACTTATAATTTATAATTCTTATCTCCATGTTGTCTAACGTGTATCAACATTTTCTTTATTAGTAAGATCGGCTACTTGATGAATAAATTCATAGGCAGAGATTTACTTCGCAAAGCCAAAGATTTGTAGTTTATGTTAGACGGTCCCCACACTAAAAGTAAGAATAATAAAAATACGAAGGCCGTGACCCATAACATAGGTATTCAAATGAATGGAAAAGAGCTAATATTATTGGTGATTTCAAATTAAAAAAAAATTTGGTCTCCATGTTTCATACAAATATAATTCAGAGCTTCAAGGGTTAATAATGTGAGTAAATAAGAGCATTTGACCCTGCGTTACTTTCAGCACACAATAACACTGTGTGCGCACCACATCAACCACTGAAGAGCTAATTATATAAGAGATATCTGAACTACTTGAAGACCCGATAAACACGAGGCGTTGACCCAATGCCAATGCTGGGTTAAGGTTGGACCAGCGTCGAAGACGGTGGACCAACGTTAAACCAACATTGGGTCAACTTGTTGTGCTTGCTTGCTCGAGATGCATCTCGCGACTGCAAGTGAGCTTCTAAGTTTAACTTGTCACATTACTGAATGTGCACACTCAAATTATTTCATCCTATAAATTCCACTTTCCAAAGTGCTAAGGAATGTTAAAAAAACCCCATATCAATTAGACCACTTCTTAAACGCCATTAAATCTGCTTTGTATTTGTGAACAAAATTTCCCCATTGTTATGTAGGCTTATACAAATTAATTTACCTAGTGTAATACATGATAGCTCTTATATTACTGATTTGAGCGACCATAAATAGTCTGAATCATACCATTATTAATAATAGTCCGAACCAACCCATTTGTACTTGCCAACGTCATCTAATATGCCAAGGTGGCATTATTTTATTGATCATAAAAATAAAACAAATGAAATAAAATACAACACAAATTCTTACAAATCGACGTCCAAAACGTTTCGATGTTCTAGAATAGCATTCACATTTTCCCGACATTTTCTGCAACGGCAAATACCTCACGTCCATCCGATATATTTCCTTGTTTTCCTTGGATTTGTAACAATGCCCAAGTGTGCGGATACACTAAAAATAATATCACAGCTTGGCCGACGGCTTCGTGTTTCTTTTTTTAAAAGATAGCCACAACAAACAGGCTGCGGTGCGAATTCAGTTCTACATGCACCACTGCTTCCAAGGGCACAATCAGATTTGACATCGCTGTGGGCCTTTATCAGTGGGTGCTTATACGTATACATCATTATAATAGCGCTTATTTAGACACTTTAGGTTTTATTTCTCCAGTTATCAAACAACCAAGATAAACTGACGATTATGTTCCAGCCACGTGGTAACGTGGCGATGCTAGTTACAGCCGTTTACATAATGCATTTTACATTCGACTATTACGCATGTCATGCACTTTTATTTTATTTTATTGTAAAGAACTATCTAATATTTTAAATATCCACACGCACATTTACTTTTTATATATTTAAACTGTCTTTGGTCCTTTATTTGATAATTATTAAATGTATTGTACTGTTTTTTATTGCATATATTGTATTGCATTGTATTGTTTAAAAAAAATAGGTTTTATATCTCTAATTATCAAAAAATATTTACATAGGCTACACATACACCACAGTCTGATAAATAGCTTATCTTCACCAGCTTTTATACTTCTATTTCTTACAACAAGATGGTAAGGTTACGTCCGTTATCATGCCAACCGGACAGTGGTCAGTGTGATAAATTGGACTGGTCAGCAAGTCATTATAACTAATTAATTTCGTCTTGGCGAGTAGACTTTGTCCTCTTCACCTACGCGTCCAAATGGACATCAATGATATTCACACATGGCTGTGATGGTGGACAGTGTGTGGACATAAGCTCTTCAAAGACAAACAGCAGTAGCTGCTCACTTGAAAAGTGAGCAGCTACTGCTGTTTGCCTTTGTGTGGAAGATAAAATCAGAGTCTCCATGCACCCTGCCACATCACCAAACAGTGGTCCACGTGACAAACGTTCAATTTTTTTTTTTTACACCCAAACACTTTCAGCAGGGACCGACTTTAGACGTCAAGATCTGACGTCAATTGACGTCAGATCCTGACGTCCAATGTCGATCTCCGCACTGTAAGAGTAAACATATGTATAATGGCCGTAGACTCATAACATAGGTATTCAAATGAATCTAACTAAGACATTTATGATGATTTAAAATTGAATACAAAATATATTTCGGTGCTTTCGATACACTTTACATCGCCCCAAGCAATCAAAGTGTTATAAGTACCACACTAATGAGTACCACATAAACCCTTTGCCGTCCAGGGTACGATATGTTACAGACATATGTTAGAAAGGTTATCCGGAAATGCACCAAATATTACTGTGCAATTTTTTTTGTAATATGAATTTTTATTAAAGATATTTTATTTGTTCCATTTAATAGAGAAAAAACCTTAGTACATTGGTTATTAAATCTACTAATCTATGTCAATTACAAATGCATGGTGAGGCGTCAGCATACACTGAGAATTTGGACTACCATGAATATTGGTGAGTTACCAGAATTGCAAAGCCTGTAGTTCATGTCTGCGGGATTCAAAAGTTTAATTCAAACCTCGTTAGCAAGATGGATGAGCGTTTTCAATGCGCGGTTTAAACCCTGGAACAGCATAATGACAGAGAAAAAATTGGGTCCAAGTCTTGTATTCTACCCCCGACCAATCAAAGAGTGGTTCAGCCTGTCACATGACGAGATCGGCCAATTACCGCCGTCTTTCAGTTGTTATTTAAATTAGGGGGTTCTTAACTAGCAACACGCGAGCAAATTTCAACCGATCAAAGAGTGACCTAACCATGTAAATGAAATGAATCGTGCTTTAGGCCACCTTTGTCCACATATAGGCTAAACTGGGTCAGGAGAACCTCCTGAGGATGGTGAGATGAATGAGATGACACTGTCCTCCAGACACAGAATTCGCGCCCTGGCGGTCTGAGGCCGAGTACGCTACCTCTCGGTCACGGAGGCTCCCCACAATACTGAGTTTTCCACGTGGATGGGGAAGAAACAGTTTTGTTTCCTTCAAACCGCCGAGACCGGGAACCGAACCCCGAACTCTGGATTTAAATCAGTTTTAACCCTTAAAGCGCTGAAATAGTTTTCTATAAAACATGGAGACCAAAGGGTTTTTTCAATTTGAAAGCATTGTAAATATCTTAGTTAGCTCTTTGCGTTGCATTTGAATACATTTATCATAGGTTTACGGCCATTATAAATACTTTTACTCTTACAGTGCTGGGATCGACTTCAGACGTCAGATTCTGACAACTAAAGTCGATCCCAGCACTGTAAGAGTAAAATTAATCATGATGACCGTAAACCCAAAATATTAGTCTTCAAATGACTCACCGCTTGGTTGAGACACGTGTTTATATTTAAAAGAAAATTTTGACTTAGTTCAGCTGGTGAAGCCGGGCTCCGGTGCCTGGTCGTGTACTCCGCTTTTTGAATCGTTTCAAAGAAACACGGCGTATAATTATCCAGAAAAAAGGAGCTCGCTCATCAAGACGTCATATCGATGTTTCTCAAATTACACGCATGGTAATGTGAAACATCAATCAGAAACACCTTGGCCTGATGAAGCTGTCCAAGTCTGACACGTGTTGTCACTTTTGATCAAAAGTAATTTCCTCGTGCGACCAAAACCCATTAAATTCTGATATAGATTCCCCTTCAGGGAGGTGTGGAAAATTATTTAGGTCGTCCCAGTGTTGGTTTATTGTCGGGCCACTGTCTGCGACGCTGGCCCAGTAATAAACCAACACTGGAACAACGTACCGTTTGTCAGTGTTTGAAAGAAAAATGAATGGATGTTCTCTTACCACACCTTCTCAGTCATAGAATATCAATAGTACTAAAATCGTATCTGATGTCATTATGGGATTAATATTGCGATTTCGTCCCAAGTCTCGTATTCTACCCCCCAATTTAAATTTAACAATACGTGACGATACGACATTTCACATGATCTTAATGCGTGTCGGGAAATTATATTTTGCCAAAATGCACATGAGATCGTTAAACAATATCCATGACAATCATTTCCGTCAGAAACACCCGATATGTTAGATATATAGGATCAGACCATGCTGACTATAATGAGTGAGTGAGTGAGTGAGTGAGTGAGTGAGTGAGTGAGTGAGTGAGTGAGTGAGTGAGTGAGTGAGTGAGTGAGTGAGTGAGTGAGTGAGTGAGTGAGTGAGTGAGTGAGTGAGTGAGTGAGTGAGTGAGTGAGTGAGTGAGTGAGTGAGTGAGTGAGTGAGTGAGTGAGTGAGTGAGTGAGTGAGTGAGTGAGTGAGTGAGTGAGTGAGTGAGTGGCTGAGACCCATAATATTCACTATCTTTTGCAAAGTATTTGATACTGTCAAATTAATATTTATTTAAAACCCTCATGATGCCTCAAAAGCATTATCTGGTATCCGTGGAAACCGAATCTATTTGGTACACGTTGGGGGGTCTTCAAAGACATTTTTCTAACAATTAATTGTTTTAACAATACATTACAAAATTATTTAATTTTTAAGCCACTTCACGTAATCTTCATCCACTACAAGGCGAGAATTGCAACAGCAATATTATTCACGACTTGTAGTTGATGGAGATTTCACTGGTAAATTCAAGTTTGACAGGGTTAACTCTTACAACGATGACATATTTTTGTACAAGCCATGGAAATGAAATGAATGCAATTAAATAGGTATAGGCTAAACTGAGCCAGGAGATAAATGATGTTTTTTTTCATTTTGGAATCATCATAAATGTTTTAGTTAGATCTTTCCGCTTCATTTGAATACCTATGTTATGGGTCTACGGCCGTTATATTTTTTTAATTCGGGGACTAACATAAATCGCTGAATGGGCTAAACTACGAATCTTTGGCTTTGCGAATTAAATCTTTGCAATGAATGTATTCACCAAGTAGCCAATCATACTAATAAAGAAAATGTTGATACACGTATGACAATCTGTGAGATATGAATTGACATTGACTCGGCCTGCTTAATCAATGAATTAATGCACAGGTATGAAAGACGTGTCACCGAGGCGTCAAGACCAGCTAGCCAAATAAATTAATCAGATTGTTTCAGACACTTTCAGTGCGGGGATCGACTTTCGAGTCAGAGTCTGACGTCTATAGACGTCAGACTCTGACGTGTAAAGTCGAACCCCGCACTGAAAGAGTAAAATATTAAAATATTGCCGTAGGCCCATAACATATAGCTATTCAAATTAAGCGAAAAGAGCTAAGTAAGAAATTCGTGATGATTTCAAATTGATGAAAAACATTAGTTTATAAATAAATATTTCGGCGTTGAAAGGGTTAACCTCGTCCATATATAATCTACTGATTCCATGCATGTACTTGAGCGTCCGGAGCCTGAGTTCAAGCAGGGTGAACAGCACTTGTCCCCACAGTGCGACAGCGGACTAATCCCAGAGAGTTTGACTGTTTCAAACGAGCGAGATCTCAAGTGGACATTGTAAATTACCCTGTTACATCTGATACCACAGTGCGGTGGATCTCCGTGCGAGATGGCATCACTATTTGCGTGCTAAATATTTTGTTTTTACTCCTGGGTTTCTGGACCGCCACCGACGATTTAGTTGTGTATGTGACGATATATCTGGATCCAGCATGAAATCTCAACCCCTTGGTCTGTGAGAGATTCAATATAACTTTTCAGTCACTTCAAGTTGTGTCTCGCTACCGCGATCAACAACTTCAAGTGACTGAAAATTTATGTGATTTGTGAAATGTAAGACCAAAAATACATCAGTGTCTAGAGATTTAAGACACTGGTTATAATTATATGATTGATTGTGCCAATAAAAACACAGAATGGCTACTGTAGTCGACATGAGTCTGGGTTCTATGAGTTAAACACAACGGTTGATGATCATGATGATAAAACGCGTATTTCTGTGAGAACTGAGCAGTAATAGTTGATAAGCAATTAAAATGTAATATATTTGAAGATAGAGTAATTGAAGCCACGAATATTGATGAAGCTTTGTCTATATGGATGAATACTTTAAGTAAATCAATCGAAGAGTATGTTCCTAAAGTAAGAGTTAATAATTCAAAATCAGTCACGTGGTTCGATAAAGAGTGTGCTAAACTACGAAATAAAAGAAATCGTTTAAAGAAAAGAGCACTAAATTCTGATAACTTAGAACACTGGAACACTTATAAGAAAATTAGAAATAAAATGAAGAATACATTACGTAGAAAGCACAAAGACTTCATCAATAATCTTGGTGAACTTACAAAGAAAAACCCTAAAAGATTTTGGTCATACATAAAATGCCGTAAAAAATGTAATGTCATTCCTGATTTGATGCATTTTAATGGTAAGACTGGTGAGACAAACCAGGATATTGCTAACATGTTCAATAGCTTTTTCCAGTCTGTCTTTAACAAGAGAGATATAAATAATAAATGTCCAGATGTCGAAAAATGTAAGTTGCCCTCTTTAGGAAATTTCCAAATTACAATTGAAGAAATACACACTATTTTGAAATCTTTGGATAAAAATAAATCTTCTGGTCCAGACGAAATTCCACCCATCGTTCTAAGTCAGTGTGCAAATTCTCTTGCACCATCACTGTGTGCTTTAATAAACAAATCATTAGAATTAGGTCAATTTCCTGAAAATTGGAGGAGCGCAAATATTTGTCCCATCTATAAATCAGGTGACAAATCTGACATAACTAACTATAGACCAATTTCGTTATTTTCCGTGGCAAGTAAAGTAGCCGAACGTTGTATCTTCAACAGAATATATCCATTATTACATGACCAAATATATACTCTACAGCATGGATTTATGAAAGGGCGCTCAACAGTCACTCAATTGCTACAGGTGCTACATGATATTCAAAAATCTGTCATTAAAGGAGAACAAGTTGATATGGTATATTTAGATTTTGAAAAGGCATTTGATAAAGTCCCTCATGACCTACTGATTGAAAAATTACAAAGTTTCGGCATATATGGAAATCTGTTAAAATGGCTAAATTCATATCTCACAAACAGACAGCAACGTGTAGTCTTGGAGGGTAAAAGTTCCTCATGGCTAGAAGTGACTAGTGGTGTACCCCAGGGCTCAATTCTGGGCCCACTATTGTTTATTTTGTACATAAATGACATGCCCCTCAAATTGAGGCATTCTACGATAGCATTGTTTGCAGACGACAGCAAGTGTTACCGTAGAATAACAAAAGTTCAAAAATGTCAAGAACTTCAAGACGATATAAATCACCTCTTCAAATGGTCTGTAGAATGGGGAATGTCATTTAAAATTGAAAAGTGTTTTGTACTATCCATTAATCAGTCAAATCAACATCAACCTTTCAAGTACACTATGAATGATGTCACCCTTAGTACTGTAAATGAAGTTAAAGACCTTGGTATATTTCTTGATACAAAATTATCGTGGGATAAACACATCAGATACACCACAGCAAACGCTAGAAAGTTGACAGGTTTAATTAAACGGACTGTAGGTCACTCAGCACCTGTAAGTGTCTTACAACAACTTTACAGTTCTATTGTTATGCCCCAACTTGAATATGCTACACCAGTATGGAACTCCCTTTCAAAATCTCAGATACAGACATTGGAACGAATTCAGAGATCTTATACCAAATTTATATTCGGTTATGAATCCCCACTTACATACCCGGATCGCCTCGATAGACTTAATATGCTTCCTTTATCATACAGACGAGATATATCAGACCTGTGTCAGTTATACAAATTTATTCAAGATCCTCGCTCATTACCTCCAGACAGTGTATATTTTAGAAATGACCAGCGATGTACTAGACAATCTGAATCATCAAATTTTCCAATACCACGATGTAAAACTGAGCAATCTAGAAAATTTTATTTTAACAGAGTTGTATATAGTTGGAACAAGCTTCCCGAGAGTGTTAAAAGTGCAAGCACATTACTTGGTTTTAAGAAAAGCTTAACTACATATTTTAACGATATTTTAGAATCTAATTTTAATGTAAACAACACCTGCACATGGGTTCATGTCTGTAAGTGTGCATTATGTAGACAATGCTCGTAATGTCAAAACTAACAGGGGTGGAATTACTGGGTATATACTGCCTATCCCACTTCCTAGCATGCAAAATTATTATACACACAAGTACTTTTATACTTTTATGCAATTTTATTAATTTTATATTATATGTGTATTTTATTGTACATATTGTAACTGTATTTTTTTTTGCATGCAAATAAATAAATAAAATAAATTTGTCTGTATCCAACCAAGACTTCTAACGAGTATAACAAAAATCAGACACAATACTTTAAAAATTAGTCTTCAAGGTGTTTAACTGTGCGATCATGTAGCCTACAGATTTCAACAGCTCCGGAGTTGCTTAGATAATAGTGCAATTCCCAGCTTCAAACAAAAACCAGCAAAAGAACAAAATATTTTCCCTTAACCCTTAAAGCGCTGAATTAATTTGTAAAAAAACATCGCAACCAAAGGTTTTCTTCACCTTTAAATCATCATAATTGCACAGATGCCTAAACCTCAATTTATTTCATTTCATGTTATCTAGATTCATTGATCATCATCCCCCAGAAAGCCTCAACACAAAATACATCCAGAATAATAATATATTTGAAACAAGCTGTTAAACGACGATCAGTTCAAGAATAATTTATTACTAACCCTCACGATGCATCAAAGTATAATTTTGCATCTCTGAAGAATGGCTTAATTTCCTACATCTAGAGGTTTTAGAACGCCAATTTTCATGGAACTGTTCAAGTAAAAAATGAAATGAAATGAATAGGGCTTTAGGCTACCTTCGTGCACGTATAGGCTAAACTGGGCCAGGAGAACCTCCTGAGGATGGTGAGATGAATGAGATGACACTGTTCTCCAGACACAGGATTCGAAATTCGAGCCCTGGCGGTCTGACGCCGAGCACGCTACCTCTCGGTCACAGAGGCTCCCTACAATATTGCGTTTCATACGTGGATGGGGAAGAAACATTTTTGTTTCTTTCAAACCGCCGAGACCGGGAACCGAACCCCGAACTCTAGCGTGAAAGGCAGCGGTGCTAACCACTACCCTTGGGCCCCCGCCCACTGTTCAAGTAACAACGATCATTTTTTCATTTGACACCCACTTCAAGTCATCTTCATCCATGACAAGTCGAGAATTGCGACAGCAATTCGCGGCTTGTAGTGGATGAAGACTATACAATGATATCTTCAGGCTTGAAATGGCTAACCACGAAGATTGCATTCACAGGTTCTTACTAAAAGTCACACAGACGTCTGCAGTTTTACTTTAATGAATATTTTATCCACTAATCATGATAATGTACAAAACTCGTGCTAAGATCCTACACATGTATACCTGTGATAAGTTGGACAAAAGCGGCCCAGCTGGCAGGCGCGTGTTATTGGCGTGGTGGGGTGTGATCGAGGTCAATAATGATCATTAGACATATGTCCACCACACAAAATATGAAAGGGTAACCGCTACGCCGCAAACAAAAGACGTTGTCCTAATGCTGGCCCAACATTAACAAATCATTGTGTCGACGTCTCGTGTTTGCTGGGATTATGAAAGAATAGTCATGACAATGAACCGCTACAATAAATGTAAGTCTAGCCGTCAGTTCTGGGTTGCCGGCTGGCTCATGCGCACACAGCTCTATCCTGCAAAGAGACGTTGAAACTATGTTGGTTTAATACTGGACCAACGTCACAAACGGTTGGCCAACATTCGAACAACATCGGTCGCTTGCTGTGCCGTCTCCGCAACAGATGCAGAGCAAACGGAAGTAACATTTTAAATGTGTGTTTTTTAGATCGACAACGACTGTTCACAACTTTTAAACTAAAAGTAAACCGTGCATACATGCACAGCTGCATAGTGATCCAACGAGAAATGGTTGTATATGAATAATTGTACGCGCTTGAAGTTGTGGGTCGCTTCAGCGAGATACAATTACCTCAATGTTAGGACTAATGTGGATGACAATTGTTGCAATTAGGTTACCTAATTAAGTTACTAAGCGGTCGAAATATTAGATGAAGGGGGCCCACTGGTCATAGCTTGTTATATTGATTTTAATAGAATGACCAAATGAATGAATGAATGAACGAATGAATGAATGAATGAATGAATGAATGAATGAATGAATGAATGAATGAATGAATGAATGAATGAATGAATGAATGAATGAATGAATGAATGAATGAACGAATGAATGAATAAATGAATGAATGAATGAATGAATGAATGAATGAATGAATGAATGAATGAATGAATGAATGAATGAATGAATGAATGAAAGAATGAATGAATGAATGAATGAATGAATCGTCAGTGTATGTTTTATCAAATGATTCAGCCCCAAAAAATACCGCCAGCTCATTAAGTTTTGTATATCAATGAAAATAGTATCCGATTGTGACAAAGCAAAGCGAACAAAAAATTCCAGGACAAGACAGCCGACAGAAATAAAAGAAACCGTACGAATACTATGAGGTAAAAGCGTAATGTATAGAAAAACTTGCACAGCCTTTTTGCCTGCATATTATATGGCAATGTGAGATTTCACAATGAGTCTCTGGATAACAATAATTTTCGTCCAATCAAATTTTTTTGTGTCAACGACTGTGAAATGGCAATTTTACCATTTCACAGTCATTGATACACAAGAATTAATCTATGAATAACACGTTTTATCTAAGCAAAATTATTGTGCATTAACGAGTGTGAAATGACAATTTCGCGATTTCACAATCGTTGATACAGAAGAATGAGTCTATGAATAACACTTTTTGTTCAAACAAAAGTATCGTCTATGAACGACTGTGATATGGCAATATTACAATTTCACAGTCGTTGATACACAAGAATCTTCTTCCTTTCTCAGCTTCCAAAACACACCGCGGAACCAGGAACACAATCCACTCGTGCGTCCTGAGAGAGAATTAATTACAGGTCCCCATATGACAAACAGTCACTCTAAACATCCTAACAAAGAACCAGCACAAACTGGCAAAACAACGTGAAGCACGAAGTCCCTGATCTGGAGGGGTCTGGAGAGGTGGGACAACAAAAGCAAAATCAAAAGTTCTCACTGTAAACACCCCATGTGTTGATATTGCCCGGCGAACATACAAAAGACGTGTAAATAAAACCCTGCGCCCGGCAAATCACAGGTGGATCTCCTTTCATCTTTCTATACTTGACCCCTTAGGCGCTAGCGGACAAATTACATTTGAATCTGTATTGGTTCATCGTAAAAATTGTTTTATTCCGTGAAACTCACTTGATTTCAGGAATAGGGAGGCGCTGAAAACGTATCCCGCATCACATTTAATTTATTTTCCATTTGTGTACATACTGGTCAAATGTAGGCCTATATAGTTACAAATTTCAATTCCATTGAGGAAACAATGTTTTCCGCGGTGTAAGGGCCCTACTTGGAGTCACGTTTCTCACAAAATATTTTTTTTCAATAGGGCTTCAAAATTGTAACTAATAAAACAAAATATTTGGCTATATCACACATGTATTCTGCTGGGCAAAGCAAAAAAGCAGTTTCTGATTATTTTTATTTTTTATTTCAAATAAGCACACACTGCCTCTTAGCTTTGTAGAACAGTATTGGGATGATTTAAATCTAAATATGCAGCTCGGTGTGAACTCATTTGCGATAGAAAAATGTCCTTTCCCTGACTAATTTATTAAACCCCAGTATCACATACATGTAACTCCATCCAATTACAATGTTATTTATGCAGTTTCTGGGATGATCACAATTAAAATTTGCACCATTAAAACTAATGGGTGTATATTGAAATGAGTTTTATTTTCTACAAAGGAAAACAACAGTTGGTTTTTAACTCTTTCAGCACGGGGACCGTCTTTGTACGTCAGAATCTGACGTCTCCATTCTGACGTATAAAAACGGCTCTTGCACTGAAAGAATTAAAATATTTGTAATTACCGTAGACCCTCAACATAGGTATGCAAATGAATCAGAAAAAGCCAACTAAGACATTTATGATGATTTCAAATTGAAAAAAAACACGTTGGTCTCCATGGTTCATAGAAAAATAATACAGCGCTTTAAGGGTTAGGGTTGAAACAGTTACTTTTTAAGTAAGCAGTTACAGCTGTTTGGTTTTGCACGGCAGATCAACAATGCCATGCAAAGTCAAAAGGCAGTAACTGCTTACATTTCAAGTGAGTAGTTACTGTTATTTGCCTTTGCGTCGTATTGCAATAACAGTATATATCCTTTGTGTGGTGATTTATCTGCAGTGTAAAAAGCAAACAGCAGTAACTGCTCACTTTGTGAGTAAGCAGTTACTGCTGTTTGCCTTTGCACGGAAATAGCGGTGTATATATACTTTGTGTGATGATAATGTAAATATGCACCGTGGGGATGACAAGGTTAACAAACACACGGTGTGATGCTGAGGACACCTAGTGATGACACGTGGAACTTCCGCCCCTATCGGTCAGCGTGTTTGGACACGCTGTTGACCACCGCCAGGACGCCGCGGCCTCCTCTAGGTATGGCAGATATGTAACATACGAGATGCTTAAGAAAATCAACATTTATTTCTTGAAAATGAATGTTGCATAAATGTTAACCCTGGCCCGCTGAATTGGCTGTTGCTATAATTTCCATTCATCTGAAGCTGGAATTGCTAACGCAAATTCCAACTTGGAATGATAAAAAATATTCCTTTTTATGAAAGCATACATCTCCCAGATTGAAATACTACGTGTATTTGCTTAACATAACTTTCTTTCTAATTTGAAGAGCGTTTTTTTAAATATGTTTGAAACCGTAAAAAGTATCCAGTGACAGCAGCACAAGGAATAAAAAAAGCTGTCCAAAACTCCTGCCAATTCTGACGGCTCATTTTAACATTATTCAACATTAATTTTGTAGAAGTGCAAGTGAATAATCAGGGTATGTTATTGAGAATATAAAATATAATTTTTGCAAATCAATTAAGTACGGATGGTTTTAAAAATAAATACATTTTTTATTAATCAACATATGTTTGAATGAAACATAAAATATTGGAAATGCTGGTCTAAAATTAAAGGAATATTAGTCAGGCAACTTTCTGACGAAATACCGGTTTAAGCTCGGTTTGTAGTACAATTTTTATGCCCTGAGATCATATATCTCTAGATAGCCCAATTAGGCCTAACCCTTTACCTGCTACGGTATTTTACATAAACTTTCACCAACTTGAAGTTGTGTCTCGCTACCGCGACCCACAACTTCAAGTGGGTCAAAATTAGCCATATTTGATTCATTTGAGACCAAATATTTTCAAATCTTGATGTTCAAATGTCCATTACGTTTCCAATGACAGTGATTTGGTCAGTTAGCCCTTTAACCGCCAAATTATTCAATCTGAATTTTCACCCACTTGAAGCTGTGTCTCGCTGACGCGATCCACAACTTAGAGTGAGTAAAAATTATACAGATTTGACAAAATGGAGGGCAAATATTCCTTATTGATGTCACATTTTATCTTTAAAATGTTTAAAAGGTTGTACCTTATGTGCTAATAAAAAATAAAAATACGAATATATGCGGCACCGGCGGTTAAATGGCTAATAAAACGGGTTAAAAACGATTAGAGTCAATATTATGAATGAAAGGATTTAAACTATTGTGACGATAAATGGTTGATTGTCATAATCTGTGACAAAGGAGTCACACGTGGTCAGCAGGGAAAGTAATAATGTATCTGATCTGACGACCAGAATGACCCCACGCTGACCCCCCAGCTGGACACGATCACAGTGACCACCCCGTCCCCCCTCTCGTGACAATTGGGGTGGGATGCACGTGTGTGCGTGTGACCTCCCCCTCCCCCCCCCTCCCACTCATACTTTCTCAAATAAACTACATTTTCACTTAAAAAGCCACCATCCCACTCAAACTTTCAGTCAAAACGTAGCCATGGTAACCATGACAATACTAGCGGAAGGTTGGTAAATCTACCGTTAACGTGAAATTGGTAAAGTTTTACTGATATACATACTTATTTTGACAAACACACAAATTTGTATAATTATTCAACAATATATTTAATATTCAACAAAGATATTTTTTGTTTCCTGTAAGGTAAGAATACAGAGGTATTCGTTATAGTGTCCAGTGCACAAAAAATGAAAAATTTCGGTCAGTGCGTTGAGATTTTTTAGGCGTACGTCAGAATTCGTTGATGATTTGACGAGAACGTCTCATGAACGTCCTTAATTTTTTGTGTGCGTCAACCAATGCGCACATTTTCTGCATGTTAAAAAATGTGAGCGTTTTTCCACGTGTGAATGTAGACGCCAGAAGAACGTCAGACCAGCGCCAGTCTAACGTTAGGTACAAGTCGAGCACACGCTCTAAACTCGTTGTGTTTTCGCTGACCGAGGTTTGTCCCAGTCACACATAAACGACGCACAGTCCACCCTTAAAAAAATTAAAAAAATTAAAAAAACAATTTGAGTCCGGATTGTGAAAAACGTCGCAAGCTGGTAGCGAATGCACAGCGTGTTTTCAACGCAAAGGGCGAATGAACAGCGCTTTTCTAACGCGTTTGCCGCATACAGTGCGCATTAAACCCTATAATGCTAATGTCGACGATAATACTAGCTTTTATCAGTTTGTTTTGTACATATGTAACCATTTTTTAAAGAAAAAATGTGTCCTAAATTTATGATAACATTATATGTTTGGATTTAATTTCGACAAATTAAAAACAAAGTTTGCACTTAAAGCCGTGTATCGTGTGAAAAACCACCTGAAATGATTAAAAATAAAATGGCGTTCTTCAGAGCTCTAAGGGTTAAGCTGCAGAAGTAACATAGTCACAGCCTGTTGCTCGAGCGCTGGGCGAACTAGCGGCGTGCTCCCAGCGTTTGCTTCAAGCGCTCATGCAGCGCAGGGCAGGCGCGTTGCCCGCGACTGCCCGGCGCCCTCAACAGGCAGCCATGTGATACAAAGCAAACGTATTTAGCGTTGATATGGCGTTGTTCTAGCGCGCTCTACGTGTTTCTGGCGGTCGTCTGGCGTGTACATTTATGCGTTCATATGCGTTCAATATTTTAAACATACCCAACTTCCTTTAACGATTATAGAGGGCGCACAAAAATATGCGTGGCGTTAGTGCAGCGCGCTCCACGAAACAGTAACGAGTGTTGACGCACGACCGACGCAAGATAGACTCTCTAACAAAAAAAAAAAAAATCGGTGCGTGGGTCGTGCGTCGACTATGTGTGAGTGAGCCTTGGGGCTAAAAAAACCCCTCAAAAATACCGGCACTGAGCGCGCATATAGCGCCCAACTAACGTGTTCCTAACGCATGTCCAGCGAACATAACGTATATGGGGCGTTCTAAATGCTTTCTAACGTATTCGTGCCTCGCGCTGGCGATGCGCGATGTATTTACCAACTTTGTCTCCCTGCTAACGCGCAACGCGGTGGCGTAACGCTGTGTATTTGCTGATTTATACACCTGATTTATTTATAACACGCTGTATAGTCGTTTTAAACTCGCTGGGTCTTCTCATATCCTGACAAAATTCATGGACACACAACGACGCACTGCTCTATTTTTTGTCACTCAAGGCGTGGGCTGTGCGTCGTGTAAGTGTGACTGGGGTATAACGAATACACTACAGTCAGTTTGGAATAAAGATACATGTAGATTTGAATTACGGTTAAGCCGAAGCAAATTATATCAGAAACAATAATTGGAGTATTTGCCTCACTCCTTACCATTTTTGAAAAACTCCTTTACCAGTTTTATTTTTATAATTCAGTAAACAGCTCAGTATGTATGATGGATATTACCAGTCCCACCATGCTGGTCATCCTTCTATAGATTCTGACATCTAAAGTCGATACTAGCACTGAAATCATCATAAAATGTCTTAGTTATAGCTCTGGGTCTACGACCTCTAGAAATATTTCTACTCTTGCAGCGCGGGGATACACATTAGTCTACAAGCGTCAGATTCTGACGATTAAAGTCTATCCCCGCGCTGTAAGAGCTAAAACTTCATTAACCCTCAATATCGACTATTGTCGTTTTTAATCTTTTTTATTAGTTGACCAAATCACTGTTATTGGGAAGAAAATGTGTGTCAAAATATCAAGATAAGATAATATCTGTGTTCAAATCAAACAAATATAGTAATTTTCAGCCACTTGAAGTTGTGGGTCGCGGTAGCGAAACACAAATTCAAGTGACTGAAATTGTATATAAATTACCAGGGTATGAGTAAATATAGAATGGAGAATAACTTTCTGCGACTTTCTTTCAGAGTAGTTTTGGGGAATTCACCTTTAAATCGCTGAATTTGTTTATATAAGCCAAGAGACCAAAGGTTATTTTTCAATTTGAAATCGTCATAAATGCCTTAGTTACCTTTTTCCGCTTCATTTAAATACCTATGTTATGTGTCTACGGCCATTATACATGTTTCACTTCCTTCAGTGCCGGGATCGATTTTAGACGTCAGAATCAGACGCCTATAGACGTTAGGCTTTCTGACGTCTGACGTCGATCCCCGAGCTGAAAGGTTTAGGCCTAATATATTCCCAGAGTGCCATGTCATGCCACCATATGAAGATATCATATCCAGTATAACAAAATAATATATAATTAATACAACCCACTCTTTCACCTCGAGGTATCAGTTACTCTAAGTATTGCCGGCGAAAATAGCTCCTGTGTTTATTAATTGAAAATATTCCCACTCCATTGAAATAGTATACAATTTAATGAAAATATTAATTACTAATATTCCCACGCCATTGAAATAATATATGATTTAATCAAGTATTCCACTGGTGTCGGTTTACGAAGGCAATATATATATGTGATGGGATATAATGGTGTTACCACAGTAAACGTTGGATTGAGCGCTTGAGCGACCTTTCCTCTATGAGACCTGTATTGAGCACGTGAGCGACCCCTCTTCTATGAGACGATATTCAACCATTTATGACTATGCAATTCCCACATTTTTAACTCTTATCATGCTAAGTTAATTTATTTAAATTTTCATCCACTTACGGTTGTGTCTCGCTACCGCGATTCACAACCTCAAGTGGTTGAAAATTACTCATATGACTTTAATTTGAGACTTAAGAAATCTTGAAATCATTGCCAAGAATAGTCACCTAATCGGCTACTAAAACGGATTAAAAACGACAATAGTCGTGATTAGCAGGCAAATGGTTAAATTATGTTATGATATGCATAGCAAGAAGGGTTAGAGCAAGTAAAATACAGACCGCTTGGAAACGGTAATTACGAAATTATATTAGGGACTCCACCCCACAGATACGCGACATTGACCAATGTTGGGTTGCTGATGGTCCACCGTCTGCGATACTGGCCCTACATTGGTTCAACGTCTTCTATGTGGTGGCAGATGCATTGAAAATGTATTTTATCGCACTTGGAACATTGTTATTTTATTTTTATTTAGATTAACTTTGAAATGAGAATTGCGGTTCACTTTTGTAGCCGGGCACTGGTGGATAGCTTAATTAACCCCTTCAGCGCGGGGTGTCGATCCCCGCACTGAAGGAGTAAATATTTATAATGGCCATAGACCCATAACATAGGTATTCAAATGAAGCGGAAAGAAGTAACTAAGACATTCGTGATGACTTTATATTGAAAAAGAATCTTTGGTCTCCGTGGTTTATAAAAAAAAATTATTGGCGCTTCAGGGCTAAACTACTTTTATATATTATTTCAATGGAGTGGGTGATTATCAATAAAAAGCACCGATGTTGTTTGCGGTGTCAATAAGTAATAAATACCTCCAGGTGGGAAGAGGAGGCTGAGTTTTTTAATTATCTGCTTTTTCAAATCAGAATAAATAAGCCAATTATATTATCACAAAATAAATCCCAGGACATTTTTATTGAGATCTATACAATAAAACGTATCGAATTTGATGCTTAAAAGTGAAAACAGTCCTCATGACACAGGGTCCGTATTTTCGCACAAGTTACAATATATCAAAGGCTTCGATTTGGTCGAGATGGCTATCTCGACCAATCCGAAGCCTACGATATTTCGTAACTTGTAGGAGCATACGAACCTGTAGGTCTCTCGAAGTATATTCTACTTTTCAAAACAATTAAGAGTATATTTACGTCAGTGACAGTTCCCAGTAACACACAAAACCCTGACAAGTACTAGACCCTGTCAAGTAAAGACAAACAGCAGTAACTGCTTACTTGTAAACTAAACAGTTACTGTAGTCTCTTTGTACTCCTGCACCATTAGGCTTCCTGTCGTCGCCTCATATTTCTCCATCTACTAATAGTCCAGGGGTATTAGTCTAAAACTCATAGAGACCTGGAACAAATTCGTAACAAGCTGAAAATTGCAGCATATATTGTTGAGACAACATAAAAAAACATATCAAAAGTCTTCTACCAAATGGGGGTAATAAGGGGGTAAATAGGGGTAATAAAGGGAATAATAACGATAACTTTAAAACTATTTAACCTGTATTCATAAAAATTGTATCTAAACATATGTTTATTCCCTGCGGAATCCATTAAAAATATTGGTATTAATTTTCAGCCACCGTTTCATCCCCAAAAGTGGTAAATAGGGTAAGGTGGAGGTAATAATCATAATTTATGATCTATTTGACCTAGATTCATAAACTGTGTATCTAGCATCGGATAATTTTCAAAAAAACACTTCTAAAATTTGGCGACCTCCCCTTAATTACCAACAACAATTTTGTATATTATTTTTTACCCACTCTTTCCTCTCCATAAGGGGTTAATATGGGTGAAATGAGGGGGGGGGGTGATAACCATAGCTTATGAACTATGGGGTCTGAAGTTACAAAAATTGTTTTCAAACATATGTTTTAGCTCCTCAGGAATCCACTACAATTACTTATATCAATTTTTAACAACCCTTTCTTTCCCAAAAGTGGCCAATAATGGAAAATTATGAGAATAACCATAAATTTGACGGAGATTTATAAAATTGGTATTTATATATTTGTCCTAGCATCAAACAAAAAAGCGTAGGCCTAATTGAAAGAAAAACCAACCATCACCATTTAATCTCAAAAAACGAAATTGTATATGATGTTGTACTCATTTTTAACAACCTTTGCATTCTCAAAAAGTATTTTCATGTATAAAGTAGATTGTTAATCACATAATAAAACAGTTAATTCGAGTTTATTTTAAAGAGCTTAAACTATTAAATTTTAAACTATTAAACTTTTAAAAACGGTTTCATTATTTTTTCTCGGATGCTAAAATATATAATCTAGATACCAATTTTATGAATCTAAGTAAGTCAAATATCGCTCACATCTTACCCTTATTTACCACTTTTCGGGATGAAAGGGTGATTTTACAGCATCATATCCTTTTGTTGCTGGTTGTCGCATAAATTTAAAATGCTTTTACATTTTCTCCCATGGTAAAACATATCCAGGTAGGCCCTAACAATTTTATAAATCTAGGTAAAATAGCTCACAATTTGTGGTTATTATGCTATTTTTTTGCTTTGGATATGAAAAGGTGGTAAAATATTAATACAAATGATAATATCAAACACCCCGGGTATGTTTGGATACAAATTTTATGAATCCAGGTCAAATAACAAATTAATTTATGGTTATCACCCCAATTTTACTTCTATTTAACACTTTTTGGAGGAAAGGGTGGTTAAAAATTGATATAAAAAGTTGTTGCTGGCGATTAAAGGGAGGTCGCCGAATGTAAAAAAAGTGTTTTTGCTTTTTTCGCCGATGCTAGATACAAATTTTATGAATCCAGGTCAAATAGCTCATAAGCTATGGATATTATCCCTATTTTTCCTATTTACCACTTTTGGGGATGAAAGGGTGGCGAAAAAGTAATACAAATAATTTTAATGTATTCCGCAGGTGCTAAAACATATAGGCCTAAGTCCCGATGCTCATCTGGATGTCGGAGACGAATCTGTGATCATGACCGGTGCCAAACATTTTATTTTCTGGCACAAGTTGAAAATGTCCATTCAGGTATGGATAACAATTGCCCATCTAATATTTTACAGCTTCTGGCATTCTATTACCAGTTGTAAATCAAAATGAGCAAACTTGGGCCAATATCAAATTAAATAGCCTTGTATTAACTTGGCATTAAACATAAATATACAATTAAAAACCACCGCGTCTAATTCTTCCTACATGTCATATTCTGTGGATATCTTATCATCCAAAAGTGTTAGCTAAAATATTCTTTGGCGTAACACACTTAACCGATCTGTAATCTAAATTCATATAAATGAATGGATAAAATTGAATTAATTCATGCTGACTGAGTGTTTTGTAGATCTATTGACAATTTATAGCCTTAGTAATACATCCAGCAGACGTGAGGTATTGATCAATGTCGTTTTAATGTTGGACCACCGTCTACGACGCTGGACCAACATTGCAACGACATTGGGTTAATGCCGCGCGTCTCTTGACCAGTCACCGATCTAAAATCTAGGTCAGTGTGTGGAGTATGTCAGACTATGGTGGACTGATCTTCATCTATCCAGTTGTCTGCTACAGGCAGACTAGTCAGGCTAAACTGGGCCATGAGAACCTCCTGAGGATGGTGAGATGATTGAGATGACACTGTCCTCCAGACACAGGATTCGAAATTCGCGCCCTGGCGGTCTGAGGCCGAGCACGCTACCTCCCGGTCACGGAAGCTCCCCACAATACTGACTTTCACACGTGGATGGGGAAGAAACATTTTTTGTTTCTTTCGAACCGCCGAGACCGGGAACCGAACCCCGAACTCTGGCGTGAAAGGCAGCGGTGCTAACCACTACCCTAGGGCCCCCACCGACCTGATGCGGCAAGGTGGGTGGACTGAGAACACCGACATGGCTGCAGGTATCGCCAGCGTCCAACTAATCAAGTCCCTTGAAAAACACAGACTACAGACAATTATGCTTACCAGTACACCGGTAAAAAGATACATCTGCCAAGTATTGGGTCAACATTGGTTCAATGCTGGGCTCGCACCAAAGACCGCGGCCCAGCATTGAATCAATATCGAGCAAGTGTTATGTCAAAACACGGTCCAGTCACGATATGGTAAAAGACAAGATGTAGGCTCTAGATACGACTAACTCACGACATCCCAGCAGACACAAGACGTTAAATCAATGTTGGATTAGCTTTGGCGGCAAGTCAACATTGTGTCAACGTCTGTTTTGAAATTTGTTTCTAACATGTTTAAGAGAAAATATAATATTTCGTCATTTAAATGTGAAAACTAGGGTTCTTAACGACCTCCAAATGCGAACAAAATCAAAATCTAAACCAGTATACGGATCACGGGTGTGTGGAGCGTGCGGCGCGTCGCCTTAACTTGACGAGGCCGCCATTAACTTGATCGCCTAGCCACGTTGAGAAGGGTGAAACAAGGATTTTTCTCCAGGATCTGTGGGATTCGAGCCCGGGACGCATGCATGACAGGCGAAGCAGGCAGGCACTCTGTCGTCGGCTTCTCCCGCCAAATGTAACTGGGCCATAACAGGTGTAAAACAAATGAAAGGGAGAGTCAGCCCAGTCAACTCATCTGACATTTTATTTGAACGAAGAAAATAATATTAATCACACTGTAAATAAATCTCCCGACAAAAGGTCAGAAAGATAAAACATGCTGAATTATGATTCCTTCGCCAGAAATAAAAATAGGAATCTCCTTTCAAAATTAAAAACTCAGTCGGCTGCCGTTTGAAATCTTCCGGACCATTAACTAGTAATATGACAGTTAATAATTCTTGGTGTGACTGAGAGTTAGAAAGCAGTAACGGTTCACTTTTTAATAAGCAGTTACTGTCTTTTAGTTGTCAACAGTAGCACAGAAACCATCTTCTCTCCAATGGCACAGCAGAATCAACACTCCAAATAATGTGTTTGATTCAACTACCTGACCTTTTCAAGCTCGAATTTACCATTGTCATCTTCGTACACTATACAAGCCGCGAATTGCTGTCGCAATTATCGCCTTGTAGTGGATGAAGATGACTTGAAGTGAGTGGCAAATGAAAAAAATGTGTTATTACTAAAACAGTTCCATGAAACTATTCGTTCTAAAACCCCTAGGTGTAGGAATTTAAGTCATTCTTCAGAGACATACAATGTTGCTTTAATGGATCGTGACGGCTTAAAGGGTAAAGTGCTACATTACAAAACCTAAATTTTCACCCACTTGAAGTTGCGTCTCGCTGCCGCGACCCCCAACTCCAAGTGGGTGAAAATTACTTGCATGTGTACAATTTAAATCCAAACATTTGGTAATCTACTTAGTTTCAGCGCGGGGATCGTCTGTATACGTCAGATTCTGACGTATACAGACGTCAGATTCTGACGTCTGTATACGTCAGATTCTGACGTGTACAGACGATCCCCGCAATGAAAGAATTAAAATATTGCCAACGCTCGTTGACCCATAGCATAGGTAATCAAATGAATTAGGAAGAGCTGACTGAGACATTAATCATGATTTAAAATTGAAACAAACCCTTTGATCTCCTTGGTTTACGAAAGTATTTCAGCGCTTTAAGGGTTAAGAAGTGAAACTGGATGCATCACAGGAGGCATCAGGAGGCATCAGTCATGTAATTAAAATACACATTAAAATACACATACCTTTCCATGATCGGAGACAAGCGAGAGGTCTAAGGTACATCTCATATTTAATCAGGTTATCTGACCACGACCTGAAATGGTAAAATATCAACCCGTAAAGTACCTTTGATCGTGTTAATCCGTGTTAATCAGTATACGGGTCCGCACTGGTCACATTATGCATGTGATAATAAGATGATACTTAATGCTTCTGAACAGACACACAGCAAAGACTAATAACTGTTAACAACAGTGATTACTGATTAGTGTATACGATGTCGGTCTATGTCAACTCTAATTAAAATTCTAATTACTCTAATTAAAAATTAAAAATAATTACTATTATAAAAATATTTGGCACTTCAGCGCCTAGAGCACTGATGGCGACTATACTAACTATACTAGGGTCTGTCTGATTTTATGCCAACTTGTACCACCAGTTTTTCGAACTGAAAAATGTCTGTAAAACTGACATACGATGTAATCGTAAAAATTCTGGTAATACTTGTAATCAGAATCTGACGTCTGTAGATGTCAGATTCTGATGGCTGAAGAGTTAAAATAATTATATTGGCCGTAGACCCATAACAGAGGCACTCAAATGAACTAGAAAAAGCTAAACTTTTATGATGATTTCAAATCGAAACAAACCCTTTGATCTCCTTGTATTTCAGCGCTTCAAGTGTTAATGAGTGCGAAGTGAAACAGGAGACATCACGTAATCATGTAATTAAAATACACATCTGACCATTTCTCTGATCGGAGACGAGCAGTCCACACCACATCTCACATGTAGGCCCTATTCATTTTTTTTATGAAAACCTTGGAAGCCAAAGTTTTTTTTAACATGAAAGTATCACAAATGTCTCAGTAGGCTTTTTTGATTTATTTGAATACCTCTTTTATGGGTCACGGCCATTAGAAATATTTTAATTCTTTTCAGTGCGGGAATCGATCGACCTTATACGTCATAATCTGGCGTTCCCAGACGTCAGCTTATGACGTATAAAGATGGTCCCCGCGCTGTTAGGGTTATTCACGTTTTCTGTCCACGACCTGAAATGTTAAAATATCAACTCGTTAGTAACTTTGATCGTGTTATTTAGCCTATATGCGCACAAAGGTGACCTAAGACCTCCACTCGTTTAATTTGATCGTGGTTTGCTCAAAACCCGGACAAAATTGACGCGATCCAGTACAGGGGGGGGGTGTGTGTGTGTGATAGTTAGATGATACTTCTGAACAGACATCTACATGTCGTTGACGTGCAAAGGCACACAGTAGTAACGGCTTAGTTGAAAGTGAGCAGTTAATGCTGTTTGTCTTTGTGCTGTAGAATAGGAATAGACTCTCGGTGTATGTTTTGAAAGTTAAGATGCTACAATCATACAGGTGGTCATTCAAAAAAGATAGGTTTGAAAAAACGATTTTTATGCGAAATTACCAACGCAACCACTGTGATGTTGTTTTGCAGCATAGTTAAAAACAGCGCGGGGATTGACTTTAGACGTCAGAATCTGACGTCTACAGTCGTCAGATTCTGACGTCTACAGTCAATCCCAGCACTGTAAAAGTAAAAATATTCATAATGGCGGTATTCAAATGAATCAAAAACAGCTGACTAAGACATTCATAATGATTTCAAATAAAAAAACCCTTTGCTATCCATAGTTTATACAAAAGTATTTCAGCGCCTTGCGGGTTGTTTACCACACTGTCTCACCCACGGCAGAAGGAGGCGACCAGACGACCAGACCAGACGGCTATTATATGGCACAGATGATCAGGCATTCCAGAAATGATGCCAGGTAATTTAGCGTGGACCAGTGTCGTGTATCGTTCTCATATGATATGTATCCCGCAGATAGCACGTGAATAATACATTAGCTTTATGTGACATAACGATGACATTTACTCAGGGACATATCATCACCTACTGCGGGTATATCTTGTCCCTAGATACATATCATCACCTACCACGGGTATATCTTGGCTCTAGATACATATCGTCACCTACTGCAGGTATATCTTGTCTCTAGGTACATATCATCACCTACCGCAGGTATATCTTGTCTCTAGATACATATCATCACCTACTGCGGGTATATCTTGTCTCTAGATACATATCATCACCTACCGCAGGTATATCTTGTCTCTCGATACAGATCATCACCTACTGCAGGTATATCTTGTCTCTAGATACAGATCATCACCTACCACGGGTATATCTTGTCTCTAGATACAGATCATCACCTACTGCAGGTATATCTTGTCTCTAGATACAGATCATCACCTACCACGGGTATATCTTGTCTCTAGATACAGATCATCACCTACTGCAGGTATATCTTGTCTCTAGATACATATCATCACCTACTGCGGGTATATCTTGTCTCTAGATACAGATCATCACCTACTGCAGGTATATCTTGTCTCTAGATACAGATCATCACCTACCGCGGGTATATCTTGTCTCTAGATACATATCATCACCTACCACGGGTATATCTTGGCTCAAGATACAGATCATCACCTACTGCGGGTATATCTTGTCTCTAGATACAGATCATCACCTACCACGGGTATATCTTGTCTCTAGATACAGATCATCACCTACTGCGGGTATATCTTGTCTCTAGATACAGATCATCACCTACTGCGGGTATATCTTGTCTCTAGATACAGATCATCACCTACCACGGGCATATCTTGGCTCTAGATACAGATCATCACCTACCGCGGGTATATCTTGTCTCTAGATACAGATCATCATCTACTGCAGGTATATCTTGTCTCTAGATACAGATCATCACCTACTGCAGGTATATCTTGTCTCTAGATACATATCATCACCTACTGCGGGTACATGTATATCTTGTCTCTAGATACAGATCATCACCTACTGCGGGTATATCTTGTCTCTAGGTACAGATCACCACCTACTGCGGGTATATCTTGTCTCTAGATACAGATCATCACCTACTGCAGGTATATCTTGTCTCTAGATACATATCATCACCTACTGCGGGTATATCTTGTCTCTAGATACAGATCATCACCTACTGCGGGTATATCTTGTCTCTAGGTACAGATCATCACCTACCACGGGCATATCTTGGCTCTAGATACATATCATCACCTACTGCGGGTATATCTTGTCTCTAGATACAGATCATCATCTACTGCGGGTATATCTTGTCTCTAGATACAGATCATCACCTACTGCAGGTATATCTTGTCTCTAGATACAGATCATCATCTACTGCAGGTATATCTTGTCTCTAGATACATATCATCACCTACCGCAGGTATATCTTGTCTCTAGATACAGATCATCACCTACTGCGGGTATATCTTGTCTCTAGGTACAGATCATCACCTACTGCGGGTATATCTTGTCTCTAGATACAGATCATCACCTACTGCAGGTATATCTTGTCTCTAGATACATATCATCACCTACTGCGGGTATATCTTGTCTCTCGATACATATCATCACCTACCGCGGGTATATCTTGTCTCTAGATACATATCATCACCTACCGCAGGTATATCTTGTCTCTAGATACATATCATCACCTACTGCGGGTATATCTTGTCTCTCGATACATATCATCACCTACTGCGGGTATATCTTGTCTCTAGATACAGATCATCACCTACCACGGGTATATCTTGTCTCTAGATACATATCATCACCTACTGCGGGTATATCTTGTCTCTAGATACAGATCAGCACCTACTGCAGGTATATCTTGTCTCTAGATACATATCATCACCTACCGCAGGTATATCTTGTCTCTAGATACATATCATCACCTACTGCGGGTATATCTTGTCTCTAGATACATATCATCACCTACTGCGGGTATATCTTGTCTCTAGATACATATCATCATCTACCGCGGGTATATCTTGTCTCTAGATACAGATCATCACCTACTGCAGGTATATCTTGTCTCTAGATACATATCATCACCTACCGCGGGTATATCTTGTCTCTAGATACAGATCATCACCTACTGCAGGTATATCTTGTCTCTAGATACATATCATCACCTACCGCAGGTATATCTTGTCTCTAGATACATATCATCACCTACTGCGGGTATATCTTGTCTCTAGATACAGATCAGCACCTACTGCGGGTATATCTTGTCTCTAGATACAGATCATCACCTACTGCAGGTATATCTTGTCTCTAGATACATATCATCACCTACCGCAGGTATATCTTGTCTCTAGATACATATCATCACCTACTGCGGGTATATCTTGTCTCTAGATACAGATCAGCACCTACCGCGGGTATATCTTGTCTCCGGATATTATTAGAATACACCGTTTATTTCATACAGTGATTGGGGCTAAAATAGTTAATAATCATTGATAAATAGAATGTAAATCACACTGATATACATACAATCCGTGTAATGTCTTAACCCTTACAACGCTGAAATATGTTCCCATGAACCATGGAGACCAAAGGGCTCTTTTCAATTTGAAATCATCATAAATGTCTTAGTTAGCTCTTTCCATTTCATTTAAATACCTATGTTATGGGTCTACGGCCATTATAAATATTTTATTTTTTTCAGTGCGGGGACCGTCTTTATACGTCAGAATCTGACGTCTACAGACGTCAGATTCTGACGTATAAAGACGGTCCTAGCGCTGGAAGGGTTAATCAAGCCTACATTAAAGTTGTAATATGATAATTTTCAAGGTGCATTCTGATAAGAAATCGGGAGAGTTATTTTAGAAATTTTGGCGGTAGTAGGCCTATGTGTCTTCAGTCAACAAGATTGAAAATAGTTTGTCTTCGATTTAAAAAATCTAAAATAAAATTTCACTCCCTGGTTGGCGTCAAGTGAGTGGACATTTCAATCAGAGGGATCGTCAACTAGGGGTTCACCTTTATTCCGCTACGCTAATTTATTAAATTTTTCAGCCACTTGAATTTGTTTCTCTCTGCCGCAACCCACAACTTCAAGTGGGTGAAGCTTATACATATTGGTTTTATATGAAAGCAAACATTAAAAAAATCATGTTTAAAACTTTATTTCATTCCCAATGACAGTGATTTTGGCGGCAATTAAAACAGATTAAAAATGACTATGGTCGCAATTAGCGGGTTAAGGGTTGACACAAATAAATATAAATACTTTACTTAGTTTACCTACTGAACTAACTAACTGATTTTACTGAGTTTCTTTTTATCAGAAGAAATATTGCATGTTTGAATGACAGTTTGACAGATCTTAAGCGTTTTTTATTCAATTAATTTTGTAGTTGTGAGTAACCATGGTGATAATAGATATTATGTTGACTGCGTTATAACCCTCATGATTCTCTAACGCATAATTTTGCATCCCTAAAAATTGAACGGAGATTGTATTGAAACTGTAAAAAATAGGTGACAATTTTCTGTAACCCTTTCAGTCAGAATATGACGTCCATAAACTTCTAAAGTTGGTTTCCGCACCGAAATAAATGAAAAGTTATAATGGCCATAGACACATACATGTAACATTATGTACATATTCAAATGAAGCAGGTAGAGTGAACTAAGCGGCACTCAGTCACATCCTCATAGGTCTGGAAAATTCAAATTAATAGTCATTATGTTTTGTTTTATATCCAATTTTCATTATTATATTACTGAAGTGTCTATTTCTCAGTCAATCCTCAATCCATTTTCATTAAATTTTGCAAGGATTATTTTTCCCCGCAAACAACCTTAAAAATTTTAATGAAAAATATTCCATAGTTTCAACCCTTGCAGTGCGAGAATCGACTTTAGTCGTCATAATCTGATCTCTGTAGACGTCAGATTTAGACGTAAGAGTTATAATATTTATGATGATCGTAGACCCAATGCAAAACATAGGTATTCAAATGAATAAGAAAGAGCTATAATTAAGACATTCATGATGATTTCGAATTAAAGTAAACCCTCCGTCTCCAGGGTTTATATAAAAAATATTCAGCGCGTCAAGGGTTAAAGTTAGACCCTATACGATTTAGTTATACTGTTATGCCCATACAAACCCATTTATTTAATTAAAATTAACTGTTTTAATCAATGAATTACATTACATATCAAACAGGCGATCTTTTTGGGAAACTTGGTGGCTTGCCGGCGGAGGAGTAGGACAACGTGCTTTTAAAATTTCATGAAAATCGGTTAAAAATTGACTGAGTAATCGGATATAAGTTACTGTGATGGTGACTGTAGTGATCGCGTATAGTGTTACATAACATAAAACTATATCTGTTTGATTAATAATTATAGGAAACAATAAAAGAGAAAAACTATACGATTATCTGCTGCGTATCGTTTATTCATCTAGATGATATAGTGTGACACGTATTTTGTTTAGCATTTTAATAGTTATTATCATATAAGCTGTAATCTTGTTGATATACAGCTCATTCGCATACAATCGTATACATATATATGCACACAGTAACTTCCTCAGCCCCAGTGAATTTTAAACTCTAAACCGCAAATAATTGTATATTAACCAATGTTTTTTTAAATTTAAAATCAGCATAAATGTCTTAGTTAGCTCTTTCCGCTTTGTTTGAATACCTATGTTATGGGTCTACGGACATTATAATTTTTTTTTTTTCAGTATACGTGGATCGACATTAGAGGTCAGATTATGACGTCTATAGACGTCATAATCTGACCTCTAAAGTCGGTCCCCGCGCTAGTAGTAGTAGTAGTATGTTTATTTACCTCCTTTCAGGGAGAGCATACCTTTTCAAAGTATACCTTACAAAGGTGTGTTGTAATACAAATATCGAACAGAGTACAAAAATTGAGCTTTTAACATATTAAACTGAACATACATGCTATAATTATATTTTGCATCTCAAAGAAGACATAGAATATCGCATTAGCTTATTTTTGTTCTTTTTTATGTTTCATTCAATTTTATTTTCCTTATGTTTACAGTATCAAACAGAGAACAGAACAAAGAAACATATGATCATATACGCTAAGTATACATTAGATATTTACTTAAGCTATATATGTGACTGTACAAGTTTGATATTTTTGTCCTTTTATATTTTTGTATTTTTTGATATTTTCTTTTCTTATATTTTTCATTTTAATTCATTTAAATAGACTGAAATAGCCACATAGTGCTGAGAGGGTTAATTCCATGTTAATACTGTATATGTAGAGATAACGGGCGGTGATCATGTAGTGACTAGCGAGATGATAACAAGGACACCAAGTCACGTCATCCTGATTAGATAGATGTCCAGAGAGCACGAGACGCTCTGTCTGTATCATGTGCTCATTAGTCCTTTCAGCCCCACCTATTACTGCCAATTGTGTCTAGCTGCTGCGAGCCACAAAATGTAGGTTGTTCAACCCTTTAACCGCCAAATTATTCAATCTGAATTTTCACCCACTTGAAGCTGTGTCTCGCTGACGCGATCCACAACTTCAAGTGAGTGAAAATGATTCAGATTGGACACAGTGGAGGTCAACTGTTTTCAAATATTGCTGATTGATGTCATATTTTATCTTTAACATGTTTAAAATGTGGTAATTAATGTGCTAATAAAAAATGAAAACCCGAATATATGCGGCACCGGCGGTTAAAGGGTTAAGGGGCTGATAAAACGGATTAAAAACGACTGTAGTCGCGCATAGTGGTATAAGGGTTAATATCACAATTAAATATATATGGCACGGAGGTAGGGGGGGGGGGTTAGATCTGTAGAAATTACAATTTTCTAACCCTTACAGCGCGGGGATCGATTTCAGATGTCAGGGGGGGGGGGTTAGATCTGTAGAAATTACAATTTTCTAACTCTTACAGCGCGGGGATCGATTTCAGATGTCAGGGGGGGGGGGGGTTAGATCTGTAGAAATTACTATTTTCTAACCCTTACAGCGCGGGGATCGATTTCTGACGTCAGAATCTCACGTCTGTAGACGTCAGATTCAGACGTATAAAGACGGTACCCGCACTGAAAGAGTGAACAGATTTATAGTGGCCGTAGACCCATAACATAGGTATATATAGTATTCAAATGAAGCAGAAAGAGCCAGCTAAGACGTTTATGATAATTTGAAATTGAAAAAACCTCTTGCTCTCCATGGTTTATACAATACTATTTCAGCGCTGTTAGCTGTCCGTATATTTTATGACAAGAAAACAAATCCGAACAAAACAGAAATCCGTAGAATGTGTCCCGCTCCGTGCTGCAAAGGCTAACTGCGGTAACTACTTACTTGAAAAAATTAGCAGTTACCGCTGTCATTGACGCACTACCACCAACACCGTAGTAAACAAGGTAAAACTGGGACGTATTACAATCTGGATCGACTGGAAAATAGCAATGATGGATGTGTGCAATTATGGCACGAAAAACTCGGGCAAAATCAGAACGCTAATCGCCAAACAATGCCTATAAAAGCGGAACAAAACAATTAAAATTCAGTTAACAAATCTCAATCTATTACTTGAAATTAAAAATGATTATCCACGAATTATCCGGTCATATTGTTTCATGATGGATGGGGACCGTTTTATTGAAACCGTTACCCGCCGTGTTTTTATTCCATACAAGATGAGAATTTCAGATATAATGTTATATTGTGTCCATGGAATAAAACAGATTCACACTTTTACTGTTAAAACCAGTACACTATATCCACGAAATCCAATACAGTATCAGAGCAAATTAAATGCCACTGAATTTGATTAGAAGTATTTTGTGAGTCAAATCATTCAATTTGGAATGTGTTTATTTTTAATAAATATAAATATCTGTTCGTCATTTGAAGCTGGGAATTGGGCCAGCAATTCCGGCTTCAAATGAATGAAATATAGACACAAACAATTGAGCAGCACATACATCATAAAACTAAAATTATTACCCACTTGAAGTTGTGTCTCGCTACCGCGACCCTCAACTTCAAGTGGGAAAAAATACTTATATTTGTACAAAAATATATGCCAATTTTGCAAATTTATTGCGCATTTCTCGCACAAATTATCTTTTTTTTTTAAAAACAAGCAGAAAGACTAAAACAGATATAGAAGTGATTATCAAATGTACTTGATCTCAACTTTGATTAACCTCACAGAACATATTACGCTACTGTCAGAAATTATTATTTACAAATATTTTCCTGTTTTTTTTTAGCTAGAGTGAAGTATTTTTTGTAAACCAGAGCTAACGAAAGTTTTAACATAGACACGTAAACCCAACCATTTTTCGGAACACAAATGAGTTGCCACAGGTGTGCATACCCAATGCTGGTTAAATGCTGGGCCAGCGTCGCAGACGGTGGACCAACATTAAACCAGCATTGGATCGTACTTAGTTTTCATCTCACGTGGATAAACTGAGACAACACAATGTCCAGCAAAAAACAATACACCAACGGATGCGCAAGGTTGGGCCAACATATTATATGTAGGCCCAGCATTGAACCAGCGTTTAGCGAGCATTTAACGCCGGTTCACGGAAGCTCATTTATCTCCTCTCATGACTGATGATCGTCGTGATTCTTCTCCGTCTATAGTTACCCCCTTTCCATCTCAATTATTTCATATCCACCACGACAGCTTAATAAAAGGAGGGATTCTATCAAGGAAAGACCCTCCTCCGTAAATCAACATTCGTTTTTAAAAACTATTGATATCCAATAACGGAGTTGGACAGTTTTGAACGTTCTCTTGAATCTCCAGCAATTATAGCTGCATCAGACAATGTGTCGTCTGAAAAAAAAAGTTACAGATGCAGTTGAAAGAACAAGAGAACCAGCGTGCAAATGAGCTGAGACAGCAAGGTGAGCAGCGTACTCATGAGCTAGAAATGTTGAAGTTAACACTTGACAATGAAAAAGGTAGGTCTAAGAATGGGGGTATATGTGACCCGGCTAAATCTCTTAGATTAACGTCTTCATTTAATTAAGATTCTGTTGAAGAATTGTTTCGCTGTTTTGAAAAGGTAGCTGTCGCCTTTATACTTGGAATGGCATGATCTTGTATAGTATAGTTTTTCAGCATTATTAAGAGCCTTCCAAATAGCGACTTCTGACGGAAAAGCGTGCCATCAATCAACAAGGTTTTATATTTTGTTGGCGCTTTAGAAAAATGCTATTTTCAGCGACTTATAGCTGGGGAATGCGGTAGCCAGACCCGACTAAAGTCGATGAAAACTATTATTCTTTCAGTTAAATAGTTGATATTGAATTCACCATCAGATGGCGAATTCAATATCAAACATTTAACTGCGGAAACATTTTCCTCAATAACGATAATAGTTCACTGCGGGTGTGGTTTTCAATACCACTTGAAAAACAAGCAAATGTCAATCAGTTGCTTCGATAATAAACAAAAAGCCTGCTTCGTTGCAAATGAGAATCCTCTAGCTGTTTGACATTTTAAATAAAACATATGAAATATTTAAATAAAAGGGAAAATGTATGTAATCGGCCTGTGATTTTCAAACAAAGCTTCGACAGGAAGTCTTAATGGTACGTGCACACTTTATTTCAGTAGATATATTAACCCTGTGAGTGCTGGGAGTGCTTTCAAGCGCCATCAAACTGGGTTTTGCTAAAACAAAGGTATTGTCTAAAATTCAAAATAAGTGCAGGTGTAGATCCCAAAATGAATCACAACAATAAAATTAAAATATCATTTTTTAAAACGTAAGCAGGTTTTTAAATTATTTGAAGCAGGCAATTGCGTTAGCAATGTCAGCCTCAAATGAATGAAAAACCGTATGGAATAATGTAGCAGTTAAGGGGTTAACCCCTAGGTCACTGATGCCGACTATACTAACTATACTAGTGTCTGTGTAATTTTATGCAAACTTGTTCAACCATTTTTTTGTAACTAAACAATGTTTAAAATCTGTAAAACTGACTGAAAAAATTAAATTCTCAGTCAACTTCATACAACTTCAATATATTCTTCAATAGATGGTCTCAAAGCTCTAGGGATTCGTGTAATCGGTTCTACACAAAATAACATATAAAATAACACTTAATAAATTGACATCATTATCAAACAAGCCTGTATTGATGTTTATACGGCCATCACACAGACTCTGACACTAATGTACTGTTTGTCTGAAGGTAAGTGGTACGTCTAGCAAAACAATAATATCATTTCAACACCCTCGTTTTTATTATTAATGCATCACACGTTTGTTTAATGTATATATTCTTAATTAAGCATTATATAATAACCCTTACAGTAAGGGGGTCGACATTAGTTGACAGATTCTGACGTCTAAAATCGATCCCCGCACTATAAGAGTAAAAATATTCATAAAGGTCGTAGACCCATAAAATAGGTATTCAAATAAATTGGAAAGAGCTAACTACGACAGATCTGATGATTTCGAATTGAAAAAAATATCTTTGGCCTCCAAGGTATTCATGAAAAAATTCAGCGCGTTACGGGCTAAGTTATAAATCTTGACCACTACACGAGCTTATTCACGTTTAAATCTCGCCCCACTGTATCCTCAAGATTTTATTCATGTCTAGACCCTTTAAACGCTGAATTATTTTTGTATAAACCATGGAAAACAAAGGGTTTATTTCGTTTTGAAATCGTCATAAATGTCTTAGTCATGTCTTTACGATTCATTTGAATACCTATGTTATGTGTCTACGAGCATTAGAAATAGTTGCATTCATTCAATGCAGGGATCGACTTTATACGTCAGAATCTGACGTCTACATATTACGTCAGATTCTGACGACTAAAACCGATCCCCGCACTGTTAGGATTAAAATGCTAAAATATTTTTGTGTAAACCATGGGGACCAAAGGTTTTTTTTAGTTGAAATCATCATAAATGTCTTAGTTATCTCTTTCCGCTTCTTTTGAATTGTTATGAGTCTACAGTCTTTATAAATAAGGTAATTCTTACAGTGCGGGGATCGACTTTAGACGTAAGAACTCTGCCGTCTAAAACAATGCTTTTACACTGCTCAGTTTGTGAACGGTATATTTATGAATCACACGAGTACGGGTTCTAAATGGCGATGTTCCTGGACCATTTTAAGCGATTTTTAGGCAATTTTGTTTCTGGAAAAGGGAGATAGGACCCCCCCCCCCATTGACCCCCACCCCTTTTTGGATCTGTCACTGAAAATGTGCATAATCTGCATACAAGATGAGGCGTCCACAAAGTTATTCTCATGATGTACGGAATAAAACATTAGTATTACGTACGGCTCTCGCGCAGGTCATTGTCTCCTTTGTCGAGTTGTGGCGACCTCAGGTCTGAAAGATCAGGGTTCGATCCATTATCTAGAAGACGGTGTCATTACCCAGCAAACTAAGTGGGCTTTCTGAGGGGGTTCCAGTATGCAAATATCAGTTTAATGCCATGCTGTCGTCGCAGACGTTGGACCAAAATCAAACGTTACGTCAACATCTCTTTAGTATATCAATTTCTACACAAAACTACTGTGAAATAATCAAATTTACTTTGAACAGAATATTTAATATTTCTATGGGATTGTTCCTTGTGCTTTTTGACCCAGAATCAGTACTCGGCTTGATTATTGAGTTATAGGAACGAACATTTCACAAGTTTCGTTTGATTTTTTGTTAGAGCATTCTAATTGCCATTGGGAAGTAAAAAAAAACATTTTATGAACCAAGAATGTATTGACTGATCAATTGCTTTAACCCTTTAAGCCCTCACGATGCATTAATGCATCATTTTACATCCTTGAAAATACAATTTATTTCGCTAAAACCAAAGGTTTTAGAAGGGAAATTCCCATGAAACTGGTTTACAACTACATGGCAATTTTCTTTAATTTTTCGCCCACATCAGGTCATCTTCATCCACTACAAGTCGGGAATTGCCACAGCAATTCACGGCTTGTAGTAGATGAAGATGACAATGGCAAATTCAGGCTTGAAAGGGTTAAAGGACATACTTAAAATATAATACGCTAGATCTAGTCTTGACTTGTAGATCTGTCTTGAACATTATTAGAACAAACAAGTGGGGAAAATAGTCAAAATTGGGAATTTGAAAATGCGACAAACACAATTCACGCATTAGGACATCAAGACCCCTTCGTTACTTCGTTACTTCTTACATGGATAATTATAGTAATAAATAGTTTACTCATAGGTTCCTTTGATTATGAGTGTGTGCATTTACAATAATGTGCAGGCAAAACAGCTTGTATGTGTGTGTTGGCGAGCAGGCAATGTCATGTAGCTAAGTCATTTATTACGATTTCAAATTTAAAAACCCTTTGTTCTCTATGGCTTATACTAAAATATTCAGCGTTGTGAGGGTTTACGACGATCACATGTCGTGGGCTCAACAAATTTAGACATTGATGGTTCCGCCAATGATTAGATGGTAAGTATTTATGCCTTATCTGTTATTTATTTGCTTTAGCACTCTGTAATAAAATGATACTCGTCCCCAAGAACATAAATGACATCAGACATAAAGCTTGTCATCTCTTCCGTCAAGCCCGGATCCCTAGTGATGGTGTACGGGTCAATCTGTCAGGCGGTCAGCGACCCCTCACAGGACCCCCCTGGGTACCCCCCCCCCCCGTGAGTGGTCAGGTGGAGAAGATGACCAGGGTATTTTAACCCTTTCAGTGCGGGGATCGACTCTAGTCGTCAGAATCTGACGTCTGTAGACGTCAGATTCTGACGTCTAATGTAAATCCCCGCACTTTAAGAGTAAAACTATTTCTAATGGTCGTAGGCCCATAACACAGGTATTCAAATGAAGCGGGAAGAGCTAACTAAGACATTTATGATGAATTAAAATTGAAAACAGTCTTTGATCTCCATGGTTTATACAAACATAATTCTGGGTTGTAAGGGTTAGAGAGGAAGCTCATAATAATACAGCGTGACATGGTTGTCAGCCCAACAGTCCCTGACCACCCATCTACTAGAGCCCGTGTCCAGTCAGCCTGTCTGGATCACACAGGAAATATAGCGTCTTCAACCAATGCCTAGTTAATGCTGGGCCAGCGTAGTATACGGTGGCCCAGCATTAGAACAGGTTCAACATCGTGTTTGGTGACTCAGAAAACAGCACGTGTTCAGCCAATGCTGTTTTAATGCCAGGCCAGCTTTAACCCTTATAGCACTGAAGTGTGTTCAAAGGCGATTAACCAAAAAATTAAAGGTTTTTTTAATTTGAAATCATCATAAATGTCTTAGTTAGCTCTTTTCCGCTTCATTAAAATACCTATATGTTATGGGTCGACGACCATTAGAAATTATTTTACTCTTACGGTGCGGGGATCGACTTTATACGTCAGAATCTGACGTCTACAGACGTCAGATTCAGACGTATAAAGACGGTCCCTGCACTGAAAAGGTTAATCTATCATAGGATCAACATCGTGTTTTGTGACCCAGAAAGTTTGTGAGTATAAAATGGGATTATTGTTGGGTTGGCTTCGGAAATGTTGTCCAGCATTGACCCACCATTGGGTATACATCTTGCTTTGTGACCCAGAAAACACAAAAGGTTGATCATAAACTCGAAATAATGTTGGACGGATGTCGCAGACGGTGGCCCAGCAATAAAACAACATCTGCTCGACGCCTGGTTAATCTGAGGAATCAATAAAATAATATAATGCCTGGAGTAACAATCCCTTCACCCCAGGCACAAGCTGAATGCCGGGATGCTGGTCAAGAAAGAGTCTTATTCAGTTTTGGCACCAAGACAAATCACCCTGTCATAACATCAATGTCTTTCCAAGGCCAAGCACGGTGAGACTAACCCGGAAAATAACCTCACCTCACAAAAAATAGTGGAACACTCATTCATTTTCCAGCTTGACTAAATTTCGACGGAAACGAATGCATGACTGTGGTATATATAGGCTGTGATACATCAGAGGTAGGCACACATTGATTGATTGATTGATTGATTGATTGATTGATTGATTGATTGATTGATTGATTGATTGATTGATTGATTGATTGATTGATTGATTGATTGATTGATTGATTGATTGATTGATTGATTGATTGATTGATTGATTGATTGATTGATTGATTGATTGACTGATTGATTGATTGATTGATTGATTGATTGATTGATTGATTGATTGATTGATTGATTGATTGATTGATTGATTGATTGATTGATTGATTGATTGATTGATTGAATATAAACATGATGATAGTGTTTGTATAGGTGTTCATACTGCTCAGTCGTGTAAAACACACATTCCTAATACTACAAATAGAAACACGACCTTGTGATTTTGAATTGTGATTTTGATCAGATGTCTTTGTTTTTGGACTTCTCAGAAAACACGAGACGTTGACCCAATGCTGGTTTAATGTTGAGCCACCGTCTGCGCCAGCATTAAACCAGCATTGGGTCAAAGTCCCGTGTTTTCGGGCTAGCACACTTGTTCATAAAACTGGAGACTATCATAATTCATAATATATACAATTGCATGCAAGGGTAAATTTTCGGGGACACATGCGCAACAGAGCGTCATGTCCACGATGTCAGTTTTTCTTTGTCACAGCAACTTTCAGTTGCTATGCCAATGGAAACCTATTGTGCCAAAAACCTATTAAACTGTCAGTTTTCATATATGGTCACGACAAATACGCAGCCGCTGACGTGAAACGACAGGGATCTCTTGAAAATGCACTCGTCGGGAACGGGGTTTGAATCCAGTCACATTGCGAGCGATCGATCTGGATAGCATGGGGCTACTTCTATATCAATTACCATCCGGAATACGTCCACCTTGTATTAGCCCCAGACATGGGCAGTGGCACCCGTATCACACAGCAACGGCAACTAGCAGTAAGTGCTTACTTGAAAAGTAAGCAGTTACTACTGTTTGCCGTTGCACGTCAACATAGCTCAGTTTTCACAGTCGTCTGTCAAACATTGACAAGACCATCGTGCGCAACAGAAATTTGCCAGTTCCAAATGGCCATCTTGACCTCAATTATTGTGATACCTAACTCGCTATCGAGCTTATTGTAGCCAAGCCAGCGAGTCGCTGGCGTGGTTCAAATGTCCCGGTAATTGAGCCCATCAGTCTGACGAAGCAGACGTTCGTAAAGTCCCCAGATCATTGTCGAAAAGGATATCACCCAGCAGGAAAATTAACTGATCCTTCTAAATACAGATATATAATAAGTAGGCCTATGCTGAATAGCATTACGGTAAATGCGTTTGATCAACTAGATGTGAATGTTCTCAGTACGAAAACACTAAGTACTTCTCCGCAAATCATAAATAAATACCCTCGTACATCGATTGTCTTTCAAAATTCGGTTTTATTTTGAAAATATTCTCAAAAGATATATACTTAGAGATCTATATAAATAAATGTGAATGCAATCCAACCAACGGTTTATGAGATATCACGTTTCACAATGTTTTCAGGGAACGTCTTGGAAATGTACTTTGTGACTCGGTGCCAAATTTAATTAATGTGAGCAGCTTCCAAGCAATACATGTCACAAAAATGAATTTATTTTTAGGGAGTGACAGCTAAATTACCAGCGCGGGGATCGACTTTAGACGTCAGAATCACGTATACCGAAAAAGTTAAATATTTATAATGGCCGTAGATCCATAACATAGTTATTCAAACGAAGCGGAAAGAGCTAACTAAGACATTTATGATGATTCAAATTTAAAAAAATTATGGTTTATATACAAATATTTTGACGGTTTAAGAGGTAATATTCGCTGGGGCTGAGGAGGTAATTGTGTGCATACACACGTCTAAGGGCGTACCCGCAGTGAAATAATTAGAATATTTCTAATGGTCTTAGACACATAACATAAGTAACTAAGACATTTATAATGATTTCAAGGTGGAAAACCCCTTTAGTTTCCATGGTTTATACAACAAAATTTTAACGTTGTAAATGTTACGTTTGAGATGTCTGTGACGCCTGTCCAACATTGAGCAGATTGATATAAAGGATGCTTTGTATCCAGCCTATCAGGCTACAGTGTCTGAGACAAGACATTCTAAAGAGCAAATAATACAGAACGACCCAACCTTTCTATACTCTTTGACATAAACTCCCACAATCTTTGACACTGAGCCTAACCTTGAGCCAACATAAACAAGTCTAGCCTCGTGAGATATGAATGTTTTTATTATGCCAGCCTATCAAGACCAATTGTAACACAAAGAAGAGATATGGACCTGTGGTTTAAAAAAGGGCTCAATTTTACATTCTGCAAAATTTGAGCAAATTTCGTGGATAAGCGACTGCCATGTAACTCTAATAATCAATAATGGCTTATTGGATAAACGTCTAATTATGTGAAATCACAATTAGCAAATCCATTACCAAATTGATTTGTCTGAGCTGATCGCATTAATAAGATGTTACAACAGATAAATATTGATCTCATTGTAAATCATGTAAATGGTATTGAGTTTTACAAACTGTCTCTGATCTTCCAGTTCTTAGATTAATTCATTATGGCCATTATGTCTACTACCCACAATAGATACAGAGAGAGCGGAAAAGATACCCGGTTTTAAACAATTCACTAAAAAATAAATAAATGAGAAAAAATATGCAACTTTATTATTGCTGTACTTCTGGAAAAGCTTACCGTTTACTGATCAAATTTTGATTTTCAAAATTTCCTGCCTCCAAGATATGAAAGGGTGTATCTGCCTCTTTGTAAAGTGGCAGATACACCTTTTCATATCCAAGGGTAAAAGCTCTTTCAAGATAGTCTGGTGTAGATGATTAGATTTGGACTGTTTTCAAATTGCAGCCGTCCAACCCTTAAATCACCAACATATTAAATTGGAATTTTAGACCATTTGAAGTGGACGCGAGGCGATACAACTTCAGGGGAGGGAAGATTATTCGTAATTTATTTCAATTGTCAACAACTTGAGGTTGTGTCCCGCTACCGCGATCCACAACCTAAAGTGGTTGAAAATTACTCATAATAGCTTAATTTGAGAAAAAAACACAAATCTTGATGTTTAAACAGTAATTTCATTCTCAATAACACTGATTCAATCGGCAAATAAAACGGATTAAAAACCACCATTGTCGTGATCTGCAGGCAAAGGGTTAAGTCTTGCAGACTGAAGACATAATTCAACTTGAAGTTTATGTAATTCAGAGTGTCTATAGAGAGCATTATCTCAGATAATGATATCTCTTTATCTTTAGCTCTTACAACGCTGAAATATTTTTGTCTAAACCGTGGGGATAATTTTTCTTGAATTTGAAAGCACTTCAAGGGTTAAACCTGAATTTATTACCTAATCCCAAATGAAAAACATGGCGTAATGGCAACAGTACTTAATCAATTAGAAAAAAATACCGTATTAATTATATTAGATCCATGAGTATTCAGTGTAATTAAAGACTCATCGTGCACACTGTGTTTTAAATAGCCTTAACCCCTTAAATTTAGTTGTGTCTCGCTATCGCGATCCACAGCTTCAAGTGACTGAAAATACTCAGATTTGTAAAATTAAGTTATATCGTAAGGGGTCTTGTCAAGATGAAAAACTTGAGAAAAACTCGGATTGACCAGGCCCCACCCACTCACCCCCCTATCCATTTTTGAAAATATTTTTGTTTAAACAATTTGAAACATGAAAACAACACAAAAACACACAAAAAAAAAAAAAAAAAATCTGAGTTGGGGCTTGACCCACCCACCAACTTCCGAGTTTTTTTTTTAATTTTAGGATTTTTTTTAACTTGACCAACCCCCTAATATATGTTACTCAGATTTGTAAAATTGGGTCATATCGTAATCTATGCTAGTTGCACAGATTTCACAGATTTCAGACATTTTACACTTCTTGATACTGATCAGAGAAGAGATAATAACACCACATGAACACCACTCTGGTCGGCATCCAGGCGCGGATTCAGAGGGGGCGCAGGGGCTGCACGCCCACCCCTTTTTGACAAAATTATTTTAAAAATCTACTAAATTGACCTAAATATGCCCAAAAAACCTTGGGAACGAGCCCCCGCAACCCCCCTCGCCCCCTCCTTTTTCAAATCCTGGATCTGCCCCTGGTATCAGTGGTCTGGGGGTTAATTGGTTCTTAACCCTTACAATACTGAAATATTATTTTTGTTTAAACCATGGAGACTAAAGTTTTTTTTTCCAATTTGAAATCATCATGAATGGCTTAGTTAGCTCTTTCTGGTTCATTCGAATACCCATGTTAAGGCCATAGGACCGCTATAAATATTTTAATTCTTTCAGTGCGGGGGTCGTCTTTCTACGTCAGAATGTGACGTCTACAGATGTCAGATTCTGACGTATAAAGACGGTCTGATTCTGACGTATAAAGGCGGACCCCGCGCTGAAAGGGTTAATGAGGTCTCCAGACGTTTATTATCTTATTATTTCATGTGCATTTTTCTCATATTGTCAAATAAATTACTTTCCGATCAGTTTAGATACATGATAACTGACTTTTATCTGCGCGTACATTAGGCTCTATATTACACAACACGTGCTGACATAGTTAATTAGCACGAACATAGTTAATTAGCACTGTTTTTTTTCAAATATTTTATTTACAAACCACATAGCAAAACATTCATACATGTATACACATTATTCATGATTATAAATAGCATTGTTAATACAATACGCACAATTATAGTTTGTAAGCATTGGCTTATACATGTTAACAAACTAAGAGTTGCGTACTATACTGTCAGTATTATGAGTAGATAAGTTAGCTTATGTAATGGTAATTAACTATATCTGTGATGTACATAATATATACAACTATCACTGGTTATGCTAGGTAGCAGATGTATAGTAACTAGCTACATCAGTGCAAACTCACTGGTAGGCCTATAACACGTGGAGATATAGTAACTAGCTACATCAGCGAAAACTCACTGGTATAAGACGTGGAGATATAGTAACTAGCTACATCAGCGCAAACTCACTGGTATAAGACGTGGAGATATAGTAACTAGCTACATCAGCGCAAACTCACTGGTATAAGACGTGGAGATATAGTAACTAGCTACATCAGCGCAAACTCACTGGTATAAGACGTGGAGATATAGTAACTAGCTACATCAGCGCAAACTCACTGGTATAAGACGTGGAGATATAGTAACTAGCTACATCAGCGCAAACTCACTGGTATAAGACGTGGAGATATAGTAACTAGCTACATCAGCGCAAACTCACTGGTATAAGACGTGGAGATATAGTAACTAGCTACATCAGCGCAAACTCACTGGTATAAGACGTGGAGATATAGTAACTAGCTACATCAGCGCAAACTCACTGGTATAAGAAATGGAGATATAGTAACTAGCTACATCAGCGCAAACTCACTGGTATAAGACGTGGAGATATAGTAACTAGCTACATCAGCGCAAACTCACTGGTATAAGACGTGGAGATATAGTAACTAGCTACATCAGCGCAAACTCACTGGTATAAGACGTGGAGATATAGTAACTAGCTACATCAGCGCAAACTCACTGGTATAAGACGTGGAGATATAGTAACTAGCTACATCAGCGCAAACTCGGTGGCATAAGACGTGTAGATATAGTAACTAGCTACATCAGCGCAAACTCACTGGTATAAGATGTAGAGATATAGTAACTAGCTACATCAGCGCAAACTCACTGGTATAAGACGTGGAGATATAGCAACTAGCTACATCAGCGCAAACTCACTGGTATAAGACGTGGAGATATAGCAACTAGCTACATCAGCGCAAACTCACTGGTATAAGACGTGGAGATATAGCAACTAGCTACATCAGCGCAAAGTCACTGGTATAAGACGTGGAGATATAGCAACTAGCTACATCAGCGCAAACTCACTGGTATAAGACGTGGAGATATAGCAACTAGCTACATCAGCGCAAACTCACTGGTATAAGACGTGGAGATATAGTAACTAGCTACATCAGCGCAAACTCACTGGTATAAGACGTGGAGATATAGTAACTAGCTACATCAGCGCAAACTCACTGGTATAAGACGTGGAGATATAGTAACTAGCTACATCAGCGCAAACTCACTGGTATAAGACGTGGAGATATAGTAACTAGCTACATCAGCGCAAACTCACTGGTATAAGACGTGGAGATATAGTAACTAGCTACATCAGCGCAAACTCACTGGTATAAGACGTGGAGATATAGTAACTAGCTACATCAGCGCAAACTCACTGGTATAAGACGTGGAGATATAGTAACTAGCTACATCAGCGCAAACTCACTGGTATAAGACGTGGAGATATAGTAACTAGCTACATCAGCGCAAACTCACTGGTATAAGACGTGGAGATATAGTAACTAGCTACATCAGCGCAAACTCACTGGTATAAGACGTGGAGATATAGTAACTAGCTACATCAGCGCAAACTCACTGGTATAAGACGTGGAGATATAGTAACTAGCTACATCAGCGCAAACTCAGTGGTATAAGACGTGTAGATATAGTAACTAGCTACATCAGCGCAAACTCACTGGTATAAGATGTAGAGATATAGTAACTAGCTACATCAGCGCAAACTCACTGGTATAAGACGTGTATATATAGTAACTAGCTACATCAGCGCAAACTCACTGGTATAAGACGTGGAGATATAGTAACCAGCTACATCAGCGCAAACTCACTGGTATAAGACGTGGAGATATAGTAACCAGCTACATCAGCGCAAACTCACTGGTATAAGACGTGGAGATATAGTAACTAGCTACATCAGCGCAAACTCACTGGTATAAGACGTGTATATATAGTAACTAGCTATATCAGCGCAAACTCACTGGTATAAGACGTGGAGATATAGTAACCAGCTACATCAGCGCAAACTCACTGGTATAAGACGTGGAGATATAGTTACCAGCTACATCAGCGCAAACTCACTGGCATAAGACGTGGAGATATAGCAACTAGCTACATCAGCGCAAACTCACTGGTATAAGACGTGGAGATATAGCAACTAGCTACATCAGCGCAAACTCACTGGTATAAGACGTGGAGATATAGCAACTAGCTACATCAGCGCAAACTCACTGGTATAAGACGTGGAGATATAGTAACCAGCTACATCAGCGCAAACTCACTGGTATAAGACGTGGAGATATAGTAACTAGCTACATCAGCGCCAACTCACTGGTATAAGACGTGGAGATATAGTAACTAGCTACATCAGCGCAAACTCACTGGTATAAGACGTGGAGATATAGTAACTAGCTACATCAGCGAAAAGTCACTGGTATAAGACGTGGAGATATAGTAGCCAGCTACATCAGCGCAAACTCACTGGTATAAGACGTGGAGATATAGTAACTAGCTACATCAGCGCAAACTCACTGGTATAAGACGTGGAGATATAGTAACTAGCTACATCAGCGCAAACTCACTGGTATAAGACGTGGAGATATAGTAACTAGCTACATCAGCGCAAACTCACTGGTATAAGACGTGGAGATATAGTAACTAGCTACATCAGCGCAAACTCACTGGTATAAGACGTGGAGATATAGTAACTAGCTACATCAGCGCAAACTCACTGGTATAAGACGTGGAGATGTAGTAGCCAGCTACATCAGCGCAAACTCACTGGTATAAGACGTGGAGATATAGTAACTAGCTACATCAGCGCAAACTCACTGGTATAAGACGTGGAGATATAGCAACTAGCTACATTAGCGCAAACTCACTGGTATAAGACGTGGAGATATAGTAACTAGCTACATCAGCGCAAACTCACTGGTATAAGACGTGGAGATATAGTAACTAGCTACATCAGCGCAAACTCACTGGTATAAGACGTGTAGATATAGTAGCCAGCTACATCAGCGCAAACTCACTGGTATAAGACGTGGAGATATAGCAACTAGCTACATTAGCGCAAACTCACTGGTATAAGACGTGGAGATATAGCAACTAGCTACATCAGCGCAAACTCACTGGTATAAGACGTGTAGATATAGTAACTAGCTACATCAGCGCAAACTCACTGGTATAAGACGTGGAGATATAGTAACTAGCTACATCAGCGCAAACTCACTGGTATAAGACGTGGAGATATAGTAACCAGCTACATCAGCGCCAACTCACTGGTATAAGACGTGGAGATATAGTAACTAGCTACATCAGCGCAAACTCACTGGTATAAGACGTGGAGATATAGTAACTAGCTACATCAGCGCAAACTCACTGGTATAAGACGTGGGGATATAGTAGCCAGCTACATCAGCGCAAACTCACTGGTATAAGACGTGGAGATATAGCAACTAGCTACATCAGCGCAAACTCACTGGTATAAGACGTGGAGATATAGCAACTAGCTACATCAGCGCAAACTCACTGGTATAAGACGTGGAGATATAGCAACTAGCTACATCAGCGCAAACTCACTGGTATAAGACGTGGAGATATAGCAACTAGCTACATCAGCGCAAACTCACTGGTATAAGACGTGGAGATATAGCAACTAGCTACATCAGCGCAAACTCACTGGTATAAGACGTGGAGATATAGCAACTAGCTACATCAGCGCAAACTCACTGGTATAAGACGTGGAGATATAGCAACTAGCTACATCAGCGCAAACTCACTGGTATAAGACGTGGAGATATAGCAACTAGCTACATCAGCGCAAACTCACTGGTATAAGACGTGGAGATATAGCAACTAGCTACATCAGCGCAAACTCACTGGTATAAGACGTGGAGATATAGCAACTAGCTACATCAGCGCAAACTCACTGGTATAAGACGTGGAGATATAGCAACTAGCTACATCAGCGCAAACTCACTGGTATAAGACGTGGAGATATAGCAACTAGCTACATCAGCGCAAACTCACTGGTATAAGACGTGGAGATATAGCAACTAGCTACATCAGCGCAAACTCACTGGTATAAGACGTGGAGATATAGCAACTAGCTACATCAGCGCAAACTCACTGGTATAAGACGTGGAGATATAGCAACTAGCTACATCAGCGCAAACTCACTGGTATAAGACGTGGAGATATAGCAACTAGCTACATCAGCGCAAACTCACTGGTATAAGACGTGGAGATATAGAAACTAGCTACATCAGCGCAAACTCACTGGTATAAGACGTGGAGATACAGCAACTAGCTACATCAGCGCAAACTCACTGGTATAAGACGTGGAGATACAGCAACTAGCTACATCAGCGCAAACTCACTGGTATAAGAAGTGGAGATATAGCAACTAGCTACATCAGCGCAAACTCACTGGTATAAGACGTGGAGATATAGCAACTAGCTACATCAGCGCAAACTCACTGGTATAAGACGTGGAGATATAGCAACTAGCTACATCAGCGCAAACTCACTGGTATAAGACGTGGAGATATAGTAACTAGCTACATCAGCGCAAACTCACTGGTATAAGACGTGGAGATATAGCAACTAGCTACATCAGCGCAAACTCACTGGTATAAGACGTGGAGATATAGCAACTAGCTACATCAGCGCAAACTCACTGGTATAAGACGTGGAGATATAGCAACTAGCTACATCAGCGCAAACTCACTGGTATAAGACGTGGAGATATAGCAACTAGCTACATCAGCGCAAACTCACTGGTATAAGACGTGGAGATATAGCAACTAGCTACATCAGCGCAAACTCACTGGTATAAGACGTGGAGATATAGCAACTAGCTACATCAGCGCAAACTCACTGGTATAAGACGTGGAGATATAGCAACTAGCTACATCAGCGCAAACTCACTGGTATAAGACGTGGAGATATAGCAACTAGCTACATCAGCGCAAACTCACTGGTATAAGACGTGGAGATATAGCAACTAGCTACATCAGCGCAAACTCACTGGTATAAGACGTGGAGATATAGCAACTAGCTACATCAGCGCAAACTCACTGGTATAAGACGTGGAGATATAGCAACTAGCTACATCAGCGCAAACTCACTGGTAAAATACGTGGAGATATAGCAACTAGCTACATCAGCGCAAACTCACTGGTATAAGACGTGGAGATATAGCAACTAGCTAAATCAGCGCAAACTCACTGGTATAAGACGTGGAGATATAGCAACTAGCTACATCAGCGCAAACTCACTGGTATAAGACGTGGAGATATAGCAACTAGCTACATCAGCGCAAACTCACTGGTAAAATACGTGGAGATATAGCAACTAGCTACATCAGCGCAAACTCACTGGTATAAGACGTGGAGATATAGCAACTAGCTAAATCAGCGCAAACTCACTGGTATAAGACGTGGAGATATAGCAACTAGCTACATCAGAGCAAACTCACTGGTATAAGACGTGGAGATATAGCAACTAGCTACATCAGAGCAAACTCACTGGTATAAGACGTGGAGATATAGCAACTAGCTACATCAGCGCAAACTCACTGGTATAAGACGTGGAGATATAGCAACTAGCTACATCAGCGCAAACTCACTGGTATAAGACGTGGAGATATAGCAACTAGCTACATCAGCGCAAACTCACTGGTATAAGACGTGGAGATGTAGCAACTAGCTACATCAGCGCAAACTCACTGGTATAAGACGTGGAGATGTAGCAACTAGCTACATCAGCGCAAACTCACTGGTATAAGACGTGGAGATATAGCAACTAGCTACATCAGCGCAAACTCACTGGTATAAGACGTGGAGATATAGCAACTAGCTACATCAGCGCAAACTCACTGGTATAAGACGTGGAGATATAGCAACTAGCTACATCAGCGCAAACTCACTGGTATAAGACGTGGAGATATAGCAACTAGCTACATCAGCGCAAACTCACTGGTATAAGACGTGGAGATATAGTAACTAGCTACATCAGCGCAAACTCACTGGTATAAGACGTGGAGATATAGTAACTAGCTACATCAGCGCAAACTCACTGGTATAAGACGTGGAGATATAGTAACTAGCTACATCAGCGCAAACTCACTGGTATAAGACGTGGAGATATAGTAACTAGCTACATCAGCGCAAACTCACTGGTATAAGACGTGGAGATATAGTAACTAGCTACATCAGCGCAAACTCACTGGTATAAGACGTGGAGATATAGTAACTAGCTACATCAGCGCAAACTCACTGGTATAAGACGTGGAGATATAGTAACTAGCTACATCAGCGCAAACTCACTGGTATAAGACGTGGAGATATAGTAACTAGCTACATCAGCGCAAACTCACTGGTATAAGACGTGGAGATATAGTAACTAGCTACATCAGCGCAAACTCACTGGTATAAGACGTGGAGATATAGTAACCAGCTACATCAGCGCAAACTCACTGGTATAAGACGTGGAGATATAGCAACCAGCTACATCAGCGCAAACTCACTGGTATAAGACGTGGAGATATAGCAACCAGCTACATCAGCGCAAACTCACTGGTATAAGACGTGGAGATATAGCAACTAGCTACATCAGCGCAAACTCACTGGTATAAGACGTGGAGATATAGCAACTAGCTACATCAGCGCAAACTCACTGGTATAAGACGTGGAGATATAGTAACTAGCTACATCAGCGCAAACTCACTGGTATAAGACGTGGAGATATAATAACTAGCTACATCAGCGCAAACTCACTGGTATAAGACGTGGAGATATAATAACTAGCTACATCAGCGCAAACTCACTGGTATAAGACGTGGAGATATAGTAACTAGCTACATCAGCGCAAACTCACTGGTATAAGACGTGGAGATATAGTAACTAGCTACATCAGCGCAAACTCACTGGTATAAGACGTGGAGATATAGTAACTAGCTACATCAGCGCAAACTCACTGGTATAAGACGTGGAGATATAGCAACTAGCTACATCAGCGCAAACTCACTGGTAAAATACGTGGAGATATAGCAACTAGCTACATCAGCGCAAACTCACTGGTATAAGACGTGGAGATATAGCAACTAGCTAAATCAGCGCAAACTCACTGGTATAAGACGTGGAGATATAGCAACTAGCTACATCAGCGCAAACTCACTGGTATAAGACGTGGAGATATAGCAACTAGCTACATCAGCGCAAACTCACTGGTATAAGACGTGGAGATATAGCAACTAGCTACATCAGCGCAAACTCACTGGTATAAGACGTGGAGATATAGCAACTAGCTACATCAGCGCAAACTCACTGGTATAAGACGTGGAGATATAGCAACTAGCTACATCAGCGCAAACTCACTGGTATAAGACGTGGAGATATAGCAACTAGCTACATCAGTGCAAACTCACTGGTATAAGACGTTGAGATATAGCAACTAGCTACATCAGCGCAAACTCACTGGTATAAGACGTGGAGATATAGCAACTAGCTACATCAGCGCAAACTCACTGGTATAAGACGTGGATATATAGTAACTAGCTACATCAGCGCAAACTCACTGGTATAAGACGTGGAGATATAGTAACTAGCTACATCAGCGCAAACTCACTGGCATAAGACGTGGAGATATAGTAACTAGCTACATCAGCGCAAACTCACTGGTATAAGACGTGGAGATATAGTAACTAGCTACATCAGCGCAAACTCACTGGTATAAGACGTGGAGATATAGTAACTAGCTACATCAGCGCAAACTCACTGGTATAAGACGTGGAGATATAGTAACTAGCTACATCAGCGCAAACTCACTGGTATAAGACGTGGAGATATAGTAACCAGCTACATCAGCGCAAACTCACTGGTATAAGACGTGGAGATATAGTAACTAGCTACATCAGCGCAAACTCACTGGTATAAGACGTGGAGATATAGTAACTAGCTACATCAGCGCAAACTTACTGGTATAAGACGTGGAGATATAGCAACTAGCTACATCAGCGCAAACTCACTGGTATAAGACGTGGAGATATAGCAACTAGCTACATCAGCGCAAACTCACTGGTATAAGACGTGGAGATATAGCAACTAGCTACATCAGCGCAAACTCACTGGTATAAGACGTGGAGATATAACAACTAGCTACATCAGCGCAAACTCACTGGTATAAGACGTGGAGATATAGCAACTAGCTACATCAGCGCAAACTCACTGGTATAAGACGTGGAGATATAGCAACTAGCTACATCAGCGCAAACTCACTGGTATAATACGTGGAGATATAGTAACTAGCTACATCAGCGCAAACTCACTGGTAGGCGTATAACATGTAGATATATAGTAACTAGCTACATCACGTGGAGATATAGCTAGTGATGACTCGGCATCTTGCCGAATCAGGTCAGACAGTCAGATAACAGAAAAACTTAATAGCTGAAGCTGATTCGGATGATGCTAATTTGCCGTAGACCCATAACATAGGTAGCGTATTCTAATGAAGCGGGAAGAGCTAGTATAGACATTTATCGTTATGATGATTTCAAAAAAAAAAAAAAAAACCTTTGATCTCCATGTTTTTATGCAAACATATTTCAGCGTTGTAAGAGCATTCGTCAGCAATAATCAGCTGTAATGAGCTTCCTAGTGCAGACATGCAAGCACTGCTATAATTTCAATAAAACAGGGATTTGAATGACAGCCAAGCCTTATTGGAAGAAAATAACTAATAATCAATATAGCCTTGCATATATATATACACGATCGTTGGCCCAATGCTGGCTTATTGTTGGCCAACCGACACCGACGCTGGCGCAACATTAACCCAGCATTTAATAAATGCCTGTTGTTTGCCGGCCTGGCAACTGTATCTGGAATACAACTGTATAGGTCTCTTTGTGGGCTTTATGCGCTTTATACTAATTTTTGTTGAAATAATTTGGCAGTGCATCTTGCCAAAGTTTGTCCAGTGTTTCCTGGCTGCAGAGCAGCAAAAAAGGGCTTGACAAACGTGGGAACCAGAAAACCGCACGACATTTCAACCAGTGATGTAGCAATGTTGGGCCAGCGTCGTAGACGCCGCCCCAACATTGCCACATCACTGGGAAAGATGTGGAAATGTTGGGTCGGAGAGGATCGTGATTTCTTGCAATCACAGTCTATCATTTGCATTGCCGATCCGAGCCCTTCTTTACTGCCAAATAAAACTCCCCGCTTTTGGTCGTTACGCCGCGGCTGCGCGCTTCCTCCCCACGTCCGAAAAATACTCCGATCCATGTCATCTATAGCACAAAAAAATGTACATTTTGGAGGCAAATCTGGCGGCGCCGATGTAGCTGGTGAATGGAACCGTTTTCTGGTAACGCGATTTAAAAATGCGGCTCCTTTTGATCGCGCGCGAAAATGATTCCGGTGACATCCGTGGACAATTGGAGTTGAATAAATCCCCCTTAATCTAAATGTTATCATCAACAAATGCTGCGACTAAATCAAATTTCTGCGCATCAACGCCAAGCCGTCATTCGTTTATAATAATTCACGTGACGGTGCATCCCCGAGTTAACGCGACGCATTGTGCCAAGGCTGATATAATGTTGGGCCACCGTCAGCGACGCTGGCCCAGCATTAACGCAGCCTTGGCACAACGTATCGTGTTTCTTGCCTCATCTTTGATTCCTCGTGGAGCGCAGATAGAGCTGACGGGACTGCTTTTATCGACTGGAAATTATCACTTCGGGCAAATGCGGCAAAAAGCGGATTTAATTTGCAATTGTTTGAAAACGGATAGCTTTGCAAAAGAGAGCAGGCAATATTAAGATTTAGTAATTGGAAAGGGGAATCGTGTAAATAAGGGCCTCCGGGGGCGTCTTCTGGCATGACAAAACCGATGGCGACAAAGACAAATAACCAGCATCGCTAGATACATCGCCGTCACGCAAATTATATTTTTTTAAATGTTTTTTATTTTTTTATATTTTTTTGTTATTACACAATCACGTAGGCTAATATGATAACAACAATATTTATAGACGGCTGGTCTTTTGCTACCATTGCATCTTACAAGCGGCTTACAAAACCAATTACCGCTGCTAGATCGTCAATCATCGAAATAAATCATGACATGTTTTGTCTTCCTGTTGTCCTATCTGCTGCAAACGAATAATACTGTCTGCAATTAAACATGTATAAAATATATTAATTTGTTTTTATGAAAGCTAAGAGCTTTAATGGTTTGTATCTTTTATTTTAGTGAATTTTATTAAATTCAAGCGGTAAATTAAATAATTTAAATTTTCATCTACTTGAAGTTGTGTCTCGCTACCGATAACCACAACTTCAAATGGATAAAAATGCCTCATATTTGTTGAATTAGATACCAAACATTTGCAAACCGTTTTGTTTAAAAACTCATTTCATTACTAATAACACTGATTTGATCGGATAATAAGATGCATTGTCATGATTAGCGATATAAGGGTTAAAAAATGACCGAGGTGCTTAAACGGTCATTCAGATCCAAGTGCGAATATTTGTGTCCATTCTCACATTAACTACACTTATAGTATCATGCCAAACAAGTATAATTTTTCCGGCCACAACTGTTAAAGGTGATCTATCACCCCTTATATAGTATGAATAAACTTGTGACAAATAAATCAAAGTTGCCACAAGATGGGGCACAAGTGTTTCCTTATATGGGGCGATTGGCTATCATGTGACCCTCTGAGAGGGTCACATGATAGCCAATCACCCCCATATAAGAACATAATTATTCATACCATATAAGGGGTGATAGATCACCTTTAAGTATATCGTTGCGATGCCACTTAGACATACAGTCCTGATGCAGTGGTTAAGGCTTCCTACCTAGAAAGTCGTCCCCACTCTGGCATTCAAGTTTCAAATAAACTAACTGCTTCTTATCCGCTCATTCGTAAAAATTCAGTATTGTGGGGAGCCTCTGCAACCGATAGGTAGCGTGCTCGGCCTCAGATAGCCGGGGCAAGAATTTCGAATCCTGGGTCTGTAGGGCAATGTCAAATGAGAAATGAATGGGGTTTTAGGCCACCTGTGCACATATAAACTGGGCCAGAGGACAGTGTCACAGATTCAATATTGTGGGGAACCTCCGTGACTGAGAGGTAGCGTGCTCGGCCTCAGACCGCCAGGGCTCGAATATCGAATCCTGTGTTTGGAGGGCAGTGTCATCTCGTTCATCTCACTATCCTCAGGAGGTTTTTCTGGCCCAGTTTAGCCTAGATGTGCACAGCTGTAGCCTAAACCCCATTCATTCATTCATTCATTCATTCATTCATTCATTCATTCATTCATTCATTCATTCATTCATTCATTCATTCATTCATTCATTCATTCATTCATTCATTCATTCATTCATTCATTCATTACTTAGCTGTATGGTGCATGCTCTTACCAAGGACGTTCAAAATAACGTTCTTGCTCTTACTCACAGAGCCAGCCCGTTGTCGGCTGTCATACTATATTCTGACAAGAGCTGTTAATAGATTGCGGCATTGTGGCTTTGAAGGTTCGGGCACAGTGCCGATACGCCCTTGTCGACTGTCAGAGAGCGAGAGAGAATGAACTGTTAATTGATCAGTAACATTTGTAAAATGCGATGTAAATGCCAAATTTATGGCTCTGGCAAGTGCTGAGTGATGATATGTTTTTGGACGTGAGAGTACACTAGATCTCCATATATCATTATGACACGCTGACATTGTGTGTGTATACCCTGCCTGAATACAGCCAAAAGGCGTCCTTGGTCTAACCTTTTATCATTGTTTAGATACTTCTAGGTCAAACAAAACAATAACAGCAGTTTAAGGATACGTCCTGATAGGTGCCTCATTAACCCTTTCAGTGCGGGGACGGAATTTACACGTCAAAATCTGACGTCTACAGACGTCTGATCTTGACGTCTAAAGTCGATCCCCGCACTAAATTAATTGAAAATTTATAATGGCTGTACATCCGTAACAGAGGTATTCAAATGAAAGAGCTAAATAAGATATTTGATGATAAATTCAAATTGAAAAAAAACACTTGGCTCTTTTACTTTTTATTTAAGCGTTGTCAAGTATACGGGATATTGAGTCAAAATTAGCTAAGGTAATTACAATGTTCCAATGGAGACCATTAATATATCTAAATATATATATTTTTAATATCTTCCTCAAGGTAAACACATCATTACATAAAAAACGATTACGAGTAAAATATGTGGCCAATATTACAGTTTTTTATAACAGTCCAGCGTAACATTTTGGCAAGTGTGTATTTGGACTTCTGTTATGTATACTATTTGTTTCCAAACGAAAAAACTTAACTGTTGCAATAAACATCATGCCCGATTGTTCTTGAAAAGTTGGTAAACTAGTAAATGTATAGTAATATTGTTTATAGAACATACAACTCTATTTGACGGACAATGATTATGTACGTTGCTATTTCACAGACAATAATTCGTGTGTTACAATTTGACAGACAGGCTGCTCCTCCGGCCATATTGTTTATTAAGCAATGTTCTGTAGGATTTAGGTGATTTGCTGTACATATAATGCAGCCGAGGTAAGAGTCCCTATAAAACACATACTTGTATCGTCTGCACTGTTGAAAAATAATTTATTGCAATAACAAAAATCCACTTTTTGTCTGTCAAAAGTAACATACAGAAGCAATAAAACTACAACTTTATTGTGATTTTGGCGAAATCTGTGTAAAACAACTAACTTTTTAATGGTAGATAATGTTAGCTCTCATCAATCACTTTGATGGGAAATAGTGTTTTTTTTGTCAAAACAAGATGTTATTTTTTACCTGTGTCTGTTACACCTTAGCTAATATTGACCCCACTACTAAAGTAAAAAAAAAATAGATATGCACATCACATCACATGTTTCATGATAAAGTAATTATGCATATTAAGTACAAATAGTAAAGAATGAATATTCGCAAGTGTAGTTGCAAATATTTCCTTTTCAGTTTTGGGGGTTCTTCGAGGCAAGTTTCGCTCATGCACGATTGTCTGCCGTCTGACATCAAGTGAAATTATTACATTGTGCCCCCAACTATCTAGCGTGGGTCATTTCTATAAAATAACATATTATTATTGTTTCATATATCACAGGAGTGCAATTTTACCTATGTGTTTCACTAGTTATTTCCGTATTATGCCAGAAAAAGGAATTTCGTGCAAGCGGAGATGCTGGGCTTACTCTTTTCCGCCAAGTTGTCTCATTTAAATTTTCACCCACTTGAAGTTGTGTCTCGCTACCGCGATCCACAACTTAAAGGGAGTGAAAATTACTCATATTTCTTTAACTCTTTAACTTGGGACCAAACATTTGAGGATCTCGATGCCTCAGCACACATTAAATCAGATCAACAACGATTATAGTCGGGCTTTGCGCTAAACGGGTTATATATTAAACCTATTTTCATGGGGGGGGGGGGGGAATTTATGTGCTCAATCCACACCCAGCAAGACTATGCTGATTTAACGTTGGGCCAGCGTCGCAGACGCTGCCACAACGTTAAATCAGCAACGTTAAATCGGCATAGTAGCAGCAACGTTAAATCAGCAGTATCAGCAACGTTTATTCAGCATAGTATCAGCAACGTTAAATCGGCATAGTATCAGCAACGTTAAATCAGCAGTATCAGCAACGTTAATCAGCAGTATCAGCAACGTTAAATCAACATAGTGTCAACTTCTCCTGATCGCTGGGCAGTGTCCATCAAGTCTGAATATTTAATGAGGACTGGGGACTTGGGGTCCATCTCAGAGGAGCCTTCGTTGACACAAGGCGCCCTGGACCCACCTGTTCAGTACCAATGACTCCCCACCTGTGCAGTAAATTCATTCAAATTTCCAGGTATACGAACATTTATAACGGATTTTTGTTTACGATATGTCTCAACCCTTTCACAGCTACTTACGAAGATATTCATGAATCCCAAGTACATCTTAGTCAACGAAGCTGTGGATCGCGGTAGCGAGACACAACATTTATAGAGAGAGATTTGTCCTTTTAGGCACAATAAAAATTGGTTGCCAAGTAAACACAGGAAATAATTGTTTAAGATGTATAACAGTTTAGCAAACGGGCGTGTGCCATGTGAAAAAAACTGCTACACCAACATATTATTGTGTAGCATTTTGCCCCAATAATTTTATGTTGCAAACTTCTCCGCTACACCAGACATGACAACAGATTAAAAGACGACAAATTATGCCTTCTCATATTTCATGGAATAAAATATTGAGATATATTTTGTTATTTGACTCATATGCTAAAGTAGAATTCTAGCAGGTTGCTCTGATACGTCTGACATTGCCATTCAGTTAATAATCAGTTCTCAAGTTTCGATCACACATATGTTTTGCCTGGTGATAATGGTTCCATTATCTATGTTTTAATGAAATGAGGGAGTGACATGGTTTCTTGGAGGCGATTCTACATAAAGGTACGCTACAGAGTAAGCTTCACGTTCTCATCTAGTGTGGACGAAATACTAATTGACATACTCACATTTTATCATCCTGCAGTAATGCAATGCAAAGGCAAACAGCAGTAACTGCTTACTTTGAAAGTAAGCAGTTACTGCTGTTTTTCATTGCAGTAGAGGTCTAGTAGGTTGCCTCTGAAAAGGCCATGTTATGGTAATACTCGCGTGTCCCTGTGGGCCAAGTATCAGAGGCTAATTCAGTTAATTCAGACCACTACAACTGGAATATCAATCAAACGGAAGATTACTGCCTGAATTTGACAACTGTGCCTCCACAATCACTACACATGGCGCAATCACGTATGGAGAGACAGGAGAAATGAGTGTCATTACAAGATATATAGCTTTCAGCGACCTATTTTGTTTGGTGTATGTACAGCTCGAACATCATTTCGATGTTGTGTCCGTGAGCAAGGTACTTCATTTTAACGTGTTTCCCCTCACTCAGGTATGAATGAGTACATTGTATAAGACAGAGTGAGGCGCACACATCACTGTGTGTACGCTATATAATAACCCATTATTATTTCATTTTTATCACTAAAAGGGAAATGAAATTAGTCAAAGAGTATTTATCGGATGAAGCAAAACGTACACATAAATGGTGTTATGAAAACGGCATAGCTTTAAGTTTTGAAAAAACTAAAGCTATGTTAATTTTATCAAATGCAAGAGAGTCACGTTTAACAGGAATAAAACAGACATTAACAAAAATATTGACGGAACACTAATAAAACAAAACTGCACAAGAAGAATAATGTGTCCCATGATAATTATGTACATAGAATGTGTGGTTGTGTATGTACTACGCGTACATATGAAAAAATGATGCAAATATCCTCGTTTGGAATTTTTTTAAGATATGTATCCCAATAGAAAAGAACAAGACATGTTTAACATGGAAAAACTTAAATAATAAATATTTTAATTGTAGAGGCATACATAACGCGTTACCGAGATGAGATGATACATTTATCAAGAAACGTTGAAACCTTTGAGATATAAGAGCTTTAAGGTCCAGGTACGGGATTTAGAATACTGCCCTGCTAACATGGAATCTTCAAAGACAAACAGAGATATAAATAGAATCACTTTACTGATTTAGTACACTGTTCAAAAAGCAACGTTAGCCAGACGATGTCCCAATGCTGGGCCAACGTGTCAAACGTCGGCCCAGCATTGGCCAACACCTGGCATATTACTCGCATTACTGTGGTCCGGCTTGTTCACGGAGTTCTAAAGTCAGTATATCAATCAATCAATCCATCAATCAGTCGATCGCTTTGATGTCACTGACATCCCCAAGGGACTGGCCGAGTTTACAACATTATACAATTAACAGGATTAATCGCTTAAGTCGTTTAAATTGTAGGGCGACATGACATGTGACCAACTTCAATCTGATGATTTGACTAAATAGTCATTCAACTTCTTGATTGCACAGTATAGGCATCACTTTCTTCACCGATTTTAACCTTTATCCTGCTGAATTAATTTTTCAATCACTTTAGGTTGTGTCTCGCTACCGCGATCCACAACCTCAAGTGGTTGAAAATAACTTACAATTTTTTTTATTTGAGACCAAACATTTGCAAATCTTGATGTTCGAACACTCATTTTATTCCCAATATCAGTGATTTGATCTGCTAACAAAACGGATTTAAAACGTTTATAGTTGTGATCAGCAGGCAAAGGGTTAATGGCAGCATCTTAACCCTTGCAGCGCAACACTATACAAATTATATTCTCACCCATTTAAAGTTAATATGTCGGCTATCGCGACCTACAACTTTACGTAGGTGAAAATTACTCATTTGTTAAACTATAAACACTCGCATATCTCGATGTTTAAACAATTATTTAAGTCCCCAAAACTGTTATTTAATCTGCTAATAAAACTGAATAAAAACGCCTATAGGAGCTCTTAACGGCTAGACGGTAAGTTTTATGAACAAAACTAATGAATGATTAAAGCTGCCTGCTTGGAAAGTCGAAGATCGCGGGTTCGAACCCTGCTCTGACATTCAAGTTTTAAAGAAACAAAATGTTTCTTGCCTGCTCACTCGTAAATATCAAATATTGTGGGCAGCATCCGTGACCGAGAGATAGCGAGGTGGCCTGAAACCCCATTCATTTCATTTTTACGTGAATTCTGACATCAAATTATGCATTTACTTGAAAACTTGATTAAAGCAGCTCCTTGGGATGACATCAATTTTCGTTTTTATTTTTGTAATGAAGTAGTATATCCCCCAGATCATGATTTTATTTTTTTCAGAGTTTTTAAATTTTTTAAAATATTTTTTATCAGCATTTCTATGAAACCGTCTAAAACCCAAACAAACTTTTTGTTTTTATAAACACTTGCTAAAGGACGGTTGAATGTTCCTCCAGCATTGGGCCACATGCTGTTGGCACAGCGTTGGACAGACAATCAGTGCTGCAGGTGTATCTTATCATGTCCTGACCACAGCTGAATGGGATAGGGTCAGCATGCTCATTGATTTTCTATACAAGGTCGGTAACTCACGGAAATCGTGGAAGCAGCAAACCCAAAAGGCAGTAACTTCTCAATATAATAGTAAGCTGCAGTGTATTATTCACTACAATTCGCATTTTGTTGGAAATAGTGCTTCTGTCAGAATCGAGCTGATATAATGTGTATTAATGCACGTAAATTATGAGATTTACGTTTGAAAATTGATCAATAATTTGCTACAAGAACTAAGTATGACATGGTAGCATTTGTTTGGTAGAAAACAAAAGTCTACATAGTCCATTTCTCATTTTAAAATGACGAGGACTTGATAGTTTCCTTCTCTCAGTAGAAGTATAGACATGGCAGTGACTGTCACCGCATAGACACATTCCAATTTCCCGTGGTCCTGACTATAAGACACCAATTAGCGGCGATTGCTTTGATCTCGCAGTCCAAGACGTGGGAATATGTGGTGAAAGTGCTGTATATTGCCGACTTGTTTCGCTTACATGGCAATATACGACCTGGAAATATAACAATTTCACTCTTTTTAGGTGCTTTAAAATTGTTTTTTGACTTTTTTGTATTTTTAGTTAAGATCAGTAGGCTGAATAGCTTCATATAAATTAAATTTTCAAAATTGTCAAAATTGAAAATGTCTCATCTCAAGGAGCAGCTTTAAATACAACTCTATGCGATTCTATGCGACCAACTTCAATTAGATGATTTGACTATATATCCCTTTAACTTCTTGATTGCACAGTACGCATAGTCATTACTGCCTCCACCTATTTTAACCCTTATCCTGCCAAGTTATTTTAAATTTTTCGAAAGTGTGTCACCATGCCTAGTTTTATTTCCCAAACAGATCCACACTCACACTATTTGTGTTTTTAGATACCCACAAAACAGTGATTAACACGAGGCGGGGGGGGGGGGGTTGTAGTTATGGCACCATAACTTGTCACTCCAGATTCCAGAGAAACCATAGAGCCCTCGCTGTAAAACAAGCAATCGTACAGTTGCTGATTTTCTCTTTATGTACTCATATATACATTGGTGTACTTTTTTTGTAACATTCATAATATTTCCATCGCTTTTGTTGGATGTGTCATAACTCTTGTCTAAAACATCTCGTCACTCATTCAGAGAAAAAATTAGCTCCTCTATTCTACTTTATTGTTTTATACACTCAATCTTTAGGAAGCGAAAGTAATTAATTTGATTTTTCACGCTTGCGGTTGTATCTGAAAATGGCAACCCACAACTTCAATAAATTGTATTATAAAAAATAGTCATATTTGGTATTTGTTGGGACGAAGCATTAAATTGTATTTTTTGTTGACTAAACACACATTCAAAAATTACTTAAGTAGAGGCGACGCTTTTAAACTTGATCAAACTAATTTATTTTTAAATAAACACGATATTGATCAAATGGAAAATTAGAAAATGTGCAGATCTCAAATAAAACACTAATATCAAATAATTGGTGTTAAACCTGGGTGTAAAATAATACCATCCAAAACCCGTGTCACAAAGATATTGTGCAGTGGTAGCAAAACTCGGCTAAACGTACGACAGTGTGTATACATGGTACAGTATATGGCCTACATCTACCACGGTGGGGTACTGGAATGATTGCTAGTGGTAGTACTTTTCGCCCCCACTTGGGGAAGGCCATTAGGAAGGTGTTTAGGGATATGTAAGGTGTCTCGACTGTTACATGCTGTGCGGCATGGTACGGATCACCAATTTATAACGATTATCCAAGGGAAGCTGCAGCCTCCATGTAACTGGCGTAACGGGCGCACTGCAAGTGGCGTACCCTGGTTCCTCTGCTCAACTGCGGTGCAAATGCAGCCCCCGCATCAGTGCAGTCACTGATGTTGACCGTGTTAATGCCTTAAAATAAACCGACAATTAGAGTGTTTGACATTAACTCATTCCAGACGGAGCCCGAGATATCTCGGGCAAGCTACTTCGGCGGTACAGGACGGAGCCCGAGATAACTCGTGTTATATGACGTCATAAAAAGTAAACATTTAAAAAATGTCCCGTCCACAGAAACATGTATGCACTGAAAGTGCCGTCTTGAATGAGTTAAGTCTCCATGTGGAACAGAATATAGTTAGGCTACCTTTAACTAAATATTTGTTACTCTGGGGTCTATCCCACCTGAAGTTAGCGGGCTGTATTTCCTTAAGATAAAGTCTGGGGGTTAATCGTCAAGACATGCCCAGACGAGTCTTTGGGCGAGTAAAGGAAAACACCCTCAATAACCCACCATGCTTTATCACCCCACCATCATTCCAAGCAATAGTACTGTACATATGTCCTTATACTGCCTACTCCAGGCATGTGCTTGCCACTTTGCACTTAAGCATTGTGGCCAACATGACGACTGCAGCCGTTTCTCGTCTTCACTGTGAAAGTTAAAAACAAGAATAATAGGCAAATATTCATACGTGAAGCTGACAAAAACTAACTGAATACAAAGCAGTTACCATGATTAGTAAAAATAACATATAATTTGCAGTGTAACACATGTGTTCAAGACAGCTGTATATTAATATATAAATATTACCAGGAAACTGTATATATGCACACTATATTTTACATCATACACACCACATCAGTCTGACATCAAGAAACCAGGCAGAACTGAATCAGAATCTCCCGCTTTATGCAATCGGCAGACGTTATTTCTGGTGCTGATGCAAACGTCACCACAGTAAATCCCCAATTACCGCCCACTACTCCAGTCAGTCGTAACATCTCTGTGATGAAAGTCACAAATTGGTGAAAAACGTCAATTCTTCTTACGTCATCACGAATGGTCGATGAGTAATCTAAACATTGAGATGTAACGATCGGCAACGTTCTCCTCAAAATCGTAAAGCTTTGGGATATACATTTGCATCTACAAACGTTGAGTTCTGTACTCAATGTAAACCCTCAATGTAAACCCCAATTACATGTATCTCTCAGGTCTGTTAGATCCGCATATATATAGGGTTCCAAGCAGATTTTAAATTAAATAATATGTCACTGAAATGGATAATTATAGTTTGAGGTTGAAGCTCAGTTAGTCAAATAATTCTATAAAAAAGATGTATATTTAAAACCAAAATTGAAATATTTTTTGTCATTTAAAGCTGGAAATTGCGTGAGCAATTCCAGCTTTAAATGACGAAAAATATAACAGAAACAATTCAGAATAATTTCAGGTATACCACGACAGTCAGTCCGCACTATCAGATTGTGAGTGTGTAGGCTCGGAAAACTAGCCTCAGAACAAATATCGCAGCATTCTGAAAACTGCTCGTGAGTCAATGAAAACCAGATATATAAAGTACATTTGTGTTAGATAGCTTGAGACTATGATTGGTATTTCACAATATTGTAATTAATCTAAACTGTGTGTTTTAGCGACAAAATGTGTCTTTGGAGCAACATACATTTGGATATAAGCCTACAGGGTTGCCCAATGGACAAACAAATCCTTAGAATTATTTACAACGTTGGTAGCTCACACAATCAGAGCTCGTGACACTTGGATAGTGTGAGAAACTTAACACATTAGCCCTTATCCTGCTGATCACGACTATTGTCGTTTTTAACCTGTTATATTTGTCGACCACTGTTATTGGGAATGAACTGTGTGTCTGAACATTAAGATTTGTAAATATCTGTGCTCAAATTAATCAAATGTGACTAATTTTTAGCCACTTGAAGTAGGGGATCGCGGTAGCGAAACACAACTTCAAGTGGCTGAAAATTTAAATAGATCAGCCTAGCAAGATCAGGGTTAATCTTTATTTTTAAAGGATATAATAATAATTAATAATAATTAATTTGTCACACCTAATTATTCAATAGACATTTTAAATTTATTTGTCACGGAGGGAAACGGGGAAATGCAGGTTTGCAAGATTGTGAACAGATATTTCAAAAATAAGTAGAAATGATAAAAATGACCAATCCATCCATAGGTTTTATAACATGAACAAGTTCGTAAAAAGTGAGAAATCCTCACATTGGGTAAACCTGGATATAAAATCGAAATATTACTGAATAAAGAAAATACTAAGATATGATACTTTTATGACTTCGAGCTGTGGCATGCTGCACCTAATCAAATATTCCGTCGGACAACAGGTTATTTCAGACAATTGAGCAATCACTGTGTGTAGTATTTGTGGCATCAATAATGGATAACGACGTGGTGGGCCCTGGTAGATAGAAGGTAAAAAGAAGGGGTGAAAGAGCGGAGCCCTGTCTGACGACCTAGCCAGTCTGTGCGGCCGTCTGTCTGACACTGCACCCAGCCCTGCAAGCGGGAGAACCCTGACAAAGTACGGCTCAATGTCGGGCCATCGTCTGCGACGATTGCCCGACATTGAGCCGAGGTTGTGTCGCGTTCTCCCAGCGGCTGTGTAGACCTCAGACTTAATGTCCCCACGACACGAACCAACAAATAAATCATCCCTATTAGAATTAATCCTCCGGCACACAAAAAACGAGACATTGATCCAATGCTGGCTTAATGACGGGCCAGCGGGGTAGACGGTGGGCCAATATTGAGCCAGCATTGAGCCAAGGTCTCGTGTTTGCCGGGCATTTTCACTGCAAACTGCTTCGGCGGCAACAAGACTGTTAGCCCCGATGACCGCAATCAATGTACTTCTGGGTCCTAATATAGTACATGGTGATTGTTTTATTGTGCATCTGATTTGCTCTATTCTAACTAATCGGCGGGCGAATATAGCTTGTCGACTGTATGGAAAAGGGAATTATTGTCGAAGTCAATATTGCTAGGAATTTGAGATTATGTTTTGAGTAATATAATTAGGATGTATTAAGCCTCTTCATCATATATAAGGCCATATATAAAGCTGCCAAAATGTTTCTTTCCCGCTCCGCATTCATCTCCCTATCACGGGTTCTCTTGTGCACGTTCGAAGCGATCTCTGCACGTATCGGAAACAATTCGTTCAGTGGTTTCGTTGTCTGCCTGGACGGACGAATATAGTTCGAGGACTGTACAAAAAATAAACGATTGCTTGAAAATTTAAGGTAGTATGTCATCATACATGCAGTAGGAATGTACTCAACGAGGTCATCATGTGTAAGGGCATATACAAAGCTGCCACAGACACAAAATGTTTTTCCTCGTCCCTCATTCGTCTCACTATCATCAAGAAGTTTTCTTATGCACAAAACTAAATAGACTAAGACCGTTTCCATTCACTACAAATAGGCCTAGAATAGTTTGCTTGAATAGCACGTCACCTATACAGAATGTCGACGGATAAATACAGACTTATATATAGATATATATAGCTCACATAATTTTGTCCTCTACGACAAATTATTAATTAATAGTTGATTAATTTCATTTTAAGTACCGACTATGATTTCGAAAAGGACATATTAGCACTGACTGACTGTTTCATGATCCGCTGAGGTCATATAGACGTGTTCTGGGGGAAAACAGAGTGCGCGATTTGCACACTCGCGTCCATCAGATCCTGGAGTATTACTATTTATTATCATTTTACCATTTTATTGAAATGTGATTTTATATGTTATTGCTGTACATTCGCGCACAATCTGTTTGCACAAATTATCGTATGCGCACAGGCATGTTGCCTATCGCTGAATAAACAATAAACAATAAATAACTGGCATTGACAGTGAATATTGCTTTAGGGGTTTTGTCAAGTTGGAAAAAAATCCAAAAATTCGAGAAAAACTCGGAAGAGGGTGGTTGGGTCAAGTCCCAACTCGGATTTTTTTTTTTTTTAATTTTGTTTTTTGTGTGTTGTTTTCATGTTTAAAAAAAAAAAAAAAAATTGGATAGGGAGGTGGGTGGGTGGTGTCTGACCAATCCGAGTTTTTCTCGGATTTTTGGATTTTTTTAATTTGACAAGACCCCTTACGTCGCTTTTTGCCTTACGTCGCATTGTGGCAATGTTTTGACTGTGCCTTTGTTATAACGAACAACTGTTTAACCTTTACAACGCTGGAATATTTGTACACAAACCATTATGACCAAAGGGTTATTTTGAATTTGAAATCATCATAAATATATTAGTTAGCTCTTTCTGCTCCATTAGAATCCCTATGTTATGGGTCTACGATTTTTTTGAATGCGGGGGCCGTCTTTATCTGACGTTACATTCTGACGTATAAAGACGGTCCCCGCGCTGAAAGGGTTAAGTGTTCTCTTTGGTGTACAGTACATAGCAGCACTGCAAACTACAGGCATTTGAAAAGTTTTGAGCACATTATATGCAAAGCCACGATGACGACCATCTCGCCCGGCCGAGACTCGATCCTAGTACCTCTGAGCTACAGCTAAGCGGAATACACTGTCGTCTGAAAACATATAACCCTAGTCTACATCTATATCAATGAGATATGACGGTCAGGTTATATTAAAAAAAAATCAATTTTAATTGCATGTAGTTTTTTAGTTAATCAAAGCATGTGTTCCACAGATATTGTGAAGTAAGCCACACTTATTAGATTAATGATAATGTGGTTTAGTCGACGGGTTTGTTGTAGAGAAAGGTTAACCACAAACTGGACAGGAGGGTAATAAATATTATTAAGCCTTTTTCTTTTTTTTTATAAAAAATGATGAAAAACACATTACCAGATAAGTGTTGCATCATACTAAGCAAATGTGTTTTCGCTACAGCGATGAAAAAAAGGAATCAAGATATCATTAATTATTATTTTGATAGGGGCAACAAAATGACTATTTTTTTAAAATAATACTGGAATGCATTTTTCAAACATTGTTAATTAAAATTGCATCCATTTTCTTGATAATTTTTGAACTTCGACTATAATTTCCGCGGACATGCAGGTGAGTGCCTACATGTAAATCGCGGGTGATTCAGACTACATGTAGCCGTTTTCCAGATACTTATCACGTTCACAAATTCTTGCGAGGGTGGAGGCGGCAGGTGGGTTTTTAAAGTTCTATAAATTTATACTTTTATTAATTTCTTCAACCAGTTTGGCATTGCCATTAACTGTGGTGAGTGATCACTAACCTAACCACTTTTGGAGGAGCTTTTTACACTCACCACCAATTTTCAAATCTGAAAACCCGTTTAAACCCACTTTTCTTTGCTATTACATGCAATAATTTGATCGGCTAATAAAATAATAAAATGGAGTTATTCCTTTAACCGCCGATGCCGCCTATATTCAGGTTTTCATTTTTCATTAGCACATAAGGTACCACCTTATAAACATGTTAAAGATCAAATGTGATATAAATCAGCAATATTTGAAAACAGCTGACCTCCATTTGGTCAAATCTGAATAAATTTCACTCACTTCGAAAGTCACTATTGGTCTTATGTCTCAATCGCCAATGAGTGTCACATGTGTCACTATTGGTCTTAATTCTTAATCGCCACTGAGTGTCACATGTGTCACTATTGGTCTAATGTCTCAATCGCCCAATCGCCACTAAGTGTCACATGTGTCATTCACTTGGTCTTATGTCTCAATCGTCACTGAGTGTCACATGTGTCACTATTGGTCTTATGTCTCAATTGTCACTTAGTGTCACATGTGTCATTCATTTGGTCTTATGTCTCAATCGCCACTGAGTGTCACATGTGTCACTATTGGTCTTATGTCTCAATTGCCACTTAGTGTCACATGTGTCATTCATTTGGTCTTATGTCTCAATCGCCACTGAGTGTCACATGTGTCACTATTGGTCTTATGTCTCAATCGCCACTGAGTGTCACATGTGTCACTATTGGTCTTATGTCTCAATCGCCACTGAGTGTCACATGTGTCATTCACTTGGTCTTATGTCTCAATCGTCACTGAGTGTCACATGTGTCACTATTGATCTTATGTCCCAATTGCCACTTAGTGTCACATGTGTCATTCATTTGATCTTATGCCTCAATCGCCACTGAGTGTCACATGTGTCATTCATTTAGTCTTATGTCTCAATCGCCACTGAGCGTCACATGTGTCACTATTGGTCTTATGTCTCAATCGCCACTGAGTGTCACATGTGTCATTCACTTGGTCTTATGACTCAATCGCCACTGAGTGTCACATGTGTCACTATTGGTCCTTTGTCTCAATCGTCACTGAGTGTCACATGTGTCATTTACTTGGTCTTATGTCTCAATCGCCACTGAGTGTCACATGTGTCACTATTGGTCCTTTGTCTCAATCGTCACTGAGTGTCACATGTGTCACTATTGGTCCTTTGTCTCAATCGTCACTGAGTGTCACATGTGTCATTATTGGTCTTTTTTCTCAATCGCCACTGAGTGTCACACGTGTCACTATTGGTCCTTTGTCTCAATCGTCACTGAGTTTCACATGTGTCACTATTGGTCTTATGTCTCAATCGTCACTGCGTTTCACCTGTGTCACTATTGGTCTTTTTTCTCAATCGCCACTGAGTGTCACATGTCAAAAAATATATAAAAAATAGATTGACCAGACCTCAGACACCCACCCACCCTAACCAATTTGTAAACACACACACACAAAATGCGAGTTAGGGCTTGACCCACCCACCCACTTTTTTGGATTTGACAAGAGCCTTTTCTGAAAAGTAAGCAGCTATTTTTTCTTTGATAAGGGCAAAATAAAACCTATGTTTACCCTCGCACGTCCACAGTATCCTTTGTATGCGTAGGCAAACAACTATATCTGCTAAATGCTTACTTTTCAAGTAAGCAACCTTTTCTTGTTTGTTATGGGCAAAATAAACCAGCAGTAACTGCTCACTTGTAAAGTACGCAGTTACAGCTGTTTGCCCTCGCGCGTCAAAAAACATATCTGATAAAAGCTTACTTTCAAAAAAGCAGCCACTTTTTCTTTGATATGGGCAAAATAAAATAGCAGAAACCGCAAAATAAAACAGCAGTAACTGCTTACTTTAAGCAATGTTGGTCTACCGTCTGCGACGCTGGCCCAACATCAAAACAACATTGGGTCGAGGTCTTGTGTTTGCTGGGGAGTGACAGGGAATTAGTATGGAGTCTGGTGCGTCTATTCAGGGAGTCCGGTTCGCGGGCACAGATCCCGGTGTTACCATGGTTACACATCTCTACCGTACCCCGCGGGGGGGGGGGGGAGACGGATGGCTCTCCTTGAAACAGAAATCCACAGAGATCCACCAGACGTCCCCATCCCGGGTCGCCCTCAAAACAGACAGCTAGCTTGTCCGATAGAAATTTCAAATTAAACGCCTCCCTGGAAAAAAACGGTGAAAGAAAAAGCGGCAGTTTACGTTGATTGGACTGACGACTGAGTCGTTAGTGCCGATAGTCCAATCAGCGAAAACGTACTTTCTCTTAGACCTTGTCTTGTTGGGCTCATTTAACCCCTTCAGCGCGGGGACCGACTTTAGATGTCAGAATCTGACGTCTCAAGACGGCATATTTTGACGTCTAAAGTAGGTACCCGCGCTGAAAGAGTAAACAAAAACTATAACGGCCATAGACTCATAACATAGGTATTTAAATGAGGCGGAAAGAGCTAACTAAGACAGTTATGATGATTTCAAATAAAAAAACCCTTTAGTTTCCATGGTCTATGCAATATATTTAAGGGTTAATATATATATAAATATTTTACTAATTTAAAGACATTTTTTTGTTTAAAACCAAATAAAATGTCCTTGAAATTTGTACACAATATTTCGTGGCTCAGCTGATTATATAATTCAATTTAGGCAGTATCTATTTATCATTGATTGCATGGTGTACCAAATGAAATGAAAATGAACTGAATCGGGGTTTAGGCCATCTTTGTGCACATATAGTCAGGAACTTCCCGAGGATGGTGAGATGAATGGTATGATAATGCCCTCCAGACACAGGATTCGTAATTCGGGCCCTGGTGGTCTGAGGCCGAACACGCTACCTCTCGATTACGGAGACTCCCCACGATATTGTATAGTGTACAATCAATAGACGGTATTGTTAGGCGTTAATAGACATGCAATTTATTCAATTTAATTTTCAGTTACTTGAAGTTGTGTCTCGCTACCGCGATCCACATCTTTAAGTGACTGAAAATTACATGGATTTGTAAATGTGGGTGACAGATTTTCTGTCCATCACAGATTAAACCCTTTCAGTTCGGGGATCACCTGACGACGTCAGATTCTGGCAGATTAAACCCTTTCAGTTCGGGGATCAGCTGACGACGTCAGATTCTGGCAGATTAACCCTTTCAGTTCGGGGATCAACTGACGACGTCACATTCTGGCAGATTAACCCTTTCAGTGCGGGGATCACCTGACGACGTCATATTCTGGCAGATTAAACCCTTTCAGTGCGGGGATCAACTGACGACGTCAGATTCTGGCAGATTAACCCTTGCAGTTCGGGGATCAACTGACGACGTCACATTCTGGCAGATTAACCCTTTCAGTTCGGGGATCGATTGACGACGTCAGATTCTGACAGATTAACCCTTTCAGTGCGGGGATCAACAGACGACGTCAATTTCTGGCGTCTAAAGGCGATCCCCGCACCTAAACAACAAAACATTATTAGTAAAGCTAGAGCACACTCGACAAAATCCCACCGCCAATATTGAACTTCTACACGCGGAACAAATTTGAACAGGCTACATGAAAAACTTTTAAAAATAGTTAAGGCGCCCACCTTACTTGCAAAAGCACATCTTTTTAAAAAGACATTCAACTGGCAGACTATAGATAGAATAAAAAGAAAATTTTACTATTTCTGGATACTTTAAAATCATTTTTCAGGAAATGAATTACCAAAAAATCATGATGCACCAGATGTCAGATTACAACCCACATAGAATAATACGCCCCCACGCCAAACAACATCTACAAAAATAAAGACAGGGAAGAAGGTCAATTTCATCCAATATACTGTCGCACGAAGACACACAGCAGTATCTGCTTACTTTCAAGTAAGCAGTTACTGCTGTTTGACTTTGCAGGGCAGTATAGCTTCATGAATCATGGGATTCGAGTCCATATTCTTCTTGTCGTTTCTTATTTAGTATCAGTGAACAATCTAGATTAGAATGAACCTGGTCCACGCGTGGCGATCGCCCCCAACTGATCGACTTCTGATTCTGTGCCACACACGTTTTTTTTCCTCAGCAGACTGTTATATATCATACCAGCCCCTTTGACCGAGCCGACGTATATATTGCGTCAAATGCAAATTATGAGTATAATTAGGCAGCCCTCACCGCGACGGGCTGCTTACTGTATTCCACACGGTCCGCCGCCGCCGCCGCAGTTATTTGTTTTCAAGATAGCTACTAATCTATCAACTTCTGCTTCCTCATACTTCACATAGCCATCACATACCACTGGGGAATTGTTTTGGTGACATTTTGATCCCCATATCATCAACCCTTTTATTACTATGGCCCCTAACGAAGAAATGCTCGTTAGCGCATTTCAGGAAAAAGTTGCCATCAGATGTTCTTTTCATTTGACCAATATGTTCAGCTATGTCACCCAATGACCTGATTACCTTTTGGGATCAAACAATTTCAAAATGGCCGTTTAGCGGCCATTTTAAATTTTGTAATATTCACTCAATAAATGCAAAATGACTGGACCATGAATATAAAACAAAATTTAATGTCTCACACAAGGATAACCCATGACAAATTTCACACTATGTAATCCAAAATGGCTACAAGTCGGCCACTTTTTTTTCACTATCTCGGAAATCTTGCATGATAGCTGATCTATGAATTTTTGCTTCCTCATACTTCACATAGCCATCATATACCACAACTTTAAAATAGTGGTCGAGCGATAACGGAGGGCTGCTTTCGTGTTCGTTTCTAGTTATTACAGTAACATGTATGCAATAAGATGTAGGCTATTGCTATATTTGCACCACACACACGATGGCAAATACGAGATATTTAGAATAAACTAAATCAGCACAAATATCTGTTCATTATTAACCCTTTCAGCACGGGGACAGTTTTTAGACGTCAGAATCCGACGTCATTAGACGTCAGAATCTGACATCTAAGAACGGTCCCCGCACTGAAAGAATTAAAATATTTATAATGGCCGTAGACCCGTAACATAGGTATTCAAATGAAGCAGAAAGAGAAAACTCAGACATTTATGATGATTCTAAATTGAAAAAAAGCCTTTTGTCTCCATGGTTTATAAAAAACGTATTAGCGCTTTAACCCTTTAATCGCCGGTGTCGCATATATTCGGGTTTTCATTTTTCATTAGCACATTAACTACCACCTTTTAAACATGTTACAAAGACAAAATGTGACATCAATCAGCAATATTTAAAAACAGTTGACCTCCATTTTGTCAGATCTTAATAATTTTCACTCACTTGGAGTTGTGGATCGCGTCAGCGAGACACAACTTCAGTTGGGTGAAAATTCAGATTGAATAATTTGGCGATTAAAGGGTTAAGGGTTAATTTGAAATAATATAATTAGCTTTAAAAAATTCAAATAATTAACAAATTCAGCCTCCTCTTTCCACCTCCTCTTTCCACCTGGAGGTATTGATTACTCGTGCTATTGACACCGCAAACAACGTCGGTGTTTTTTTTTATTAATAACTCCCCACTCCATTGAAACAGAAGGCTAAGTTAAGACATTTATGATGATTTCAAATTGAAAAAACCCCTTTGGTCTCCACGGTTCAGTTCAGCGCTACAAGGGTTAACTCACCCAGCACTCAGCTATTCACTAACCCTTTGGTCTCCACGGTTTAGTTCAGCGCTTTGAGGGTTAACTCACCCAGCACTCAGCTATTTACTCACATCTTTATTCACCTTGAGATGTGAATGCCACAATTCCAATCTTAACCCTTTAACCGCCAAATTATTCAATTTGAATTTTCACCCACTTGAAGATGTGTCTCGCTGACGCGATCCACAACTTCAAGTGAGGGAAAATTATTCAGTTTTGACAAAATGGAGGTCAACTCTTTTCCAATCTTGCTGGTTGATGTCACATTTTATCTTTACCATTTAACATATAAAATGTGGTACTCAATCTGCTAATAAAAAATGAAAACCCGAATATATGCGGCACCGGCGGCTAAAGGTTAAGGTGACTAAAAATGATCAAGTTAATTAATACATCGTATTACCCCTTACAACGCTGAAATATTTGTGTATAAACCATGGAGACCAAAGGGTCTTTTCAATTTGAAATCAGCATAAATTTCTTAGTTAGCTCTTCCCGATTCATTTGATTACCTATGGTATGGGTCTACGGTGGTTATAAATTTTTATTTTTTTTCGGTCTTGCGATCGTCTTCAGACGTTAGAATCTGACGTCTATAGACGTCAGATTCTGACGTCTAAAGACGGTCCTCGCACTGAAAGAAGAACTGCCGGATTGCAAAAGGCGTCTTCCAAAGACAAAAGGCAGTAACTGCCTTCTTTTTAGGTAGCAGTTACTGCCTTTAGGCTCTGCAGACTGTAGTCACCGTCCATCTTAGGACTCTGAGATCTCAGGATCCTGAGACCTCAGGATCCTGAGATCCAGGGCGGCGTGTTATTATTGACGGACGCTTACGGCCGCATCAGCCGACAACATTAGTCTGTCTGACCTGCGAAATCAACCCATGATTGGAACACCTTGCCTATTTGTGGGAAAAACACTCACCAGCCATTTTCTGAAGACTTCGGGTGCTGGGGTCATTTTTAAACTATACAGCAGTGCTCCCCCGCTGTAATGCCCCCGGTTATAATGCCAACCCCACCTTATGCCAAGTAAAGTGTTTAAACGGATTTCCGCCAATGTTAATTACCGCGGTATAATGCCATCCCTGGTATTTGCCATCCGCCAATAGTTTAGAAGTCCCAATGTCACTTTTGTCATGTTTTCCCCCGATCGTATCGCCAACATATTTTATCAGACATCGTGACTGTTAAATAAACACTCTTGGGTGATCAACAATCGCCGCCTCTAGGCCGACTGTGGTTCATTGCACACACACATGGCAGTGGGCACATAGGCGTTCACAAGTTATGGAAATCGTGACAGAAATAAAACACTGGGACCTACTAATTGGGTTATGCAAGAGAATATGTACGTATCAATAGGCCTAAGGTACAAACTTGAAAGTGACATGTTTATACGAGCAAACTAAAGCAGTTATAGCCCAACGTTTATTGAATATTCGGCATTCACCCTGATCAACAACTGAACCAACGTCTGACTCTCTCTTGTAGCATACACCTATGTCTGACACATGTTCTGTTGCATAAACCAAGTAGTAGGTCGAAACGATGTAAATCATACAGATTGTTTCTCATTGTGTCAGTAGGCCCATATGAATAAATTACGAATGCGTGATGAAGTGATTATTACAATGAAATAATAACTCATCGGGTACGAGATCCATTACTGGTGCAATGCTGGGCCAGCGTTGCAAACACTAGTTGAACAACAATATTATTATAAGCAGAGATTTGGAAGAGTAATTGGAAGTCAAAACATAACATAGCGCACTATCGAGTAGGTTAACAATGCAATCGGGTTCCATGAGTGTGACGCACACTAGCATAAGCTTCTGACATATAACACTTGATGGTCCATCCGTGGTGTGAGCGAAATGTCACACCTATTGTTTCCAAATACTGACTGGCGGCTCTGGCGTAGGCCTATTCCTCTGTTCGCGGCAATAGGCATAGAGTCTACTTTTTTGGCCTACTTATCAATTGAATTAGGCCCTAACCCCAATTCAAATGGCAATCATATTTAGTGTTTTTTTCGTGCATCAATAAATCTTATTTTTCGGTATAGTGATCTGAATAAAACAATTTTGTATAGAGTGGACTGTATTGTTTTGTATTACTATAAACTAAATGCGTGAGAGCACTTAATATGTATCAGAATAAATGTTAATCAGCTGGCATATATCCACAGGCCTGAATCACCTCCCTCACCATAATGCTGTTGTCCTCCATCTCGGTACGAACGATATTAGTGGATCATTAAACAAGGTAAAGGAGGATATTAACAGACTGGCTGCTAAAATGAAAGGATTCCAAAACACACATTTCCACGTGGCTGAAATCCCCCCTACAAAACAGAACAAATATAATGCCCATATTCACCACATAAATTGTCACATAGGTGAAATATGTGCAAAATTGTCCAACGCTGACTATTTGCCCACTCCCGTGAAAAAACAACACCTTTATCGTGGTGGAATCCACTTAAATGAGGAGGGACAGCAAATACTGACTACTGCCATGGCGGAAGTCCTCAACAATCACTCCATTAATGGTCAGTGTTTTCCCATAAAAACAATCATCACTCGGACATAACAGATGTGAATAAAGTAATTAACAATGATCAGGTCAGTAAAATACGCGTGCTGTCATGGAACATAAATGGTCTAGGTAACAAAATGACAGACCCTGATCTATTTACATTTATCCGCAACTACGATATAATATTTTTCATAGAAACAATGAAAGGGAATGATTTCACATTGTCAATACCTGGTAATAAATTCCACCATGTAAGTAGAAAACTCAAACATAAAAATGCCTGTAGAGCTTCTGGTGGTATTGGCATACTTATTTCAAATAAATATGCAAATTTAACTAGGATAGACCACACCTATGACTATTTGGTATGGTTAACATTAGCTACAGACTGTTGTCAGAAAAACATTAAAATTGGGTGTACCTATATACCACCAGAAAACTCAACATATGTTGGTGTAAGAAATGATTATTTTACTATGCTAGAAGAGGAAGTGGCTAGGTATATAGAAACGCACCACATCCTATTATGTGGTGACTTTAATAGCCGAACTGGTCAGGCTCCGGACTATGAAGCTGGGGTAATATATACCAATGTAAATGTTCCAAATCAACGTTCTAATGAAGATAAAGTAATTAACAAATACGGTCAACTTTTACTAAAGTTTTGTATAAACACAGGTTTCAAATTAGCCAATGGGCGGATGTATAATGATAATGGTATCGGCCGCTTTACATACTACTCTCCCAATGGTTCAAGCACAATAGACTATCTGATTTTAAATGAAGATAACTTAATCAGCAAATTTGAAGTTTTACCGAAATTGGTGGAATCAGACCATTGTCCCATACAGTTCAATATTTCAAATACTAAACTCGATGATCATGATGATTACAACCCATTAAAAATAGATACCTGTGTAAATGACAAAGCTTCTTGCTCTAATGTTTTCGTATGGCAAGACGAGAAAAAGCAAGAATATCAACTAGCTTTACGAAATGAGCAAACGTGTCATGCATTTGAGGAAATGCTGTGTGCCGTCATCGATGGGTGTAATACTGACACTCTATGTGACATGTTCAATGGTATGATAGAAAATGTAATTTCGCCATTATTCCCAACAAGGAAACATATTTCGAAGCAAAGAAAGAACACTCAAAATAATTTTCCCTCTAACCCCTGGTATGATAAAGAATGTAAATCCTTGAAGTATGTTGTTAATAATATTGCTAAACAGAGAGACTTTAACGCACGGCATGGCGAATATAATATAATGTTACGACAATATAAGCAATTAATCCAAAGAAAGAAAAGACAATACCAGCAAGCCAAACTTAGTGAGCTGGAAAATATGAGAACGGAAGATCCTAATTCCTATTGAAAATTCTGGAAATCTTTAAATCCTAGAAATGTTACTACAGGGCCTACTTTGGCAGACTTTGTGAAATACTTTGAACAACAAGTTTACCCACCACATGTGGATTATTTTGATTATGAACACATGAATAATATTATAAAGCAAGTTATTTCATTTCAACATAATGTAAAGCACGATAAATCTAATATGACACAGTTCCTAAACAGTCCCATAACTGCAGAAGAAATTAAAAAGGCAATTCAAAAGTTGAAATGCAAGAAAGCAGCGGGTGTAGATGGTATTTCTGCCGAATTTTACAAATATGGATGTAATGAACTATTGCCAGCATTAGAATTGTTGTTCAATACCATTCTTACCAATGGTGAATATCCATCAAGATGGGCTACCGGTATAATCCACCCTGTCTACAAAAAGGGGGACCATGGTGCTCCAGATAATTACAGGAAAATCACAGTCATTCCGTGTATTGGGAAACTATTCGAATCTATACTTAATAACAGACTCTCATTTAAAAACGAAGTGTGTAATGATAATGATCCTTATCAAGCTGGTTTTAAAAGCAATTCGCGAACTACGGACAATATATTCATACTATGTGCCATCATAGATAAACAAAGGTGTCTTTCTAAACCCCTGTATACATGCTTTGTCGATTTCACAAAAGCATTTGACTATATTGATAGAACAGCATTATACTACAAATTATTGAACAGGGGAATAGACGGCAATTTGCTAAACATAATAAGAAGCATGTTTTCTAAAGCAGAGTGTCGTGTAAAATGGGACTCGCGTATCAGTGACATATTAAAAAGCGAATATGGGGTTCTACAAGGCGGTATGCTCAGTCCCAAACTATTCACGGAATTTCTACAAGACATATCCGCAACATTTGACCAAGATCAAGGTATCCCTGTGGACACCTTACTAATGGTATATCTGTTATTTGCAGATGACCTTGTCCTTTTTTCAGAATCTGCTGAGGGATTACAAAAACAGCTAACTGCTCTGTATTTATATGCTTCCCTTTGGCATATCATAGTAAGCATTCCTAAAACAAAAGTTCTAATCTTTAATGAGCGTTACACAAAAGTACACGTAAGCTTCCATTATGGTGATAACATTATAGAAAAATCTGAACAATATAAATACCTGGGTGTGGTGTATAGCACCAAGTCTGCTAATAACGTGTTAAAAGAAACTTTTTCTCATCTTGCTTCCCAAGCTGGGAAAGCAATTTTTTCTCTACGTAAACAGTCCCGTCCTGTGGTCGGTAAATTGTCACCCACTATTGCGTTCAAGGCATTTGATTGTCAAATATTGCCCATACTAGAATATGGAAGTGATATATGGTACACAGGCGATGATGTTAACGATCTGGAAAAAATCCATCTAAAATTTATTAAATCTACACTTGGAGTTAGAAAGCAAACACCTACACCTGCAATATATGGGGACACGGGACGATTTCCACTGATCATCCGACAACACATAAAAGCCGTAAAATATTGGTGTAGAATTCTAAAACTATCTCAGAGCCATCCAGTCAGAAATGCCTACAATATGCTTCTTGAGCTAGATGGCATTGGCTTCACGAATTGGTGTTCCCGTATTCGCTCTGTCCTCGAACGAGCCAGGCTTGATCAAATTTGGGAATCACAGAATATTGAGGATACAAATAAATTCATGCTTTTATTTAAAGAATCAATTGTTAGAATATTTACACAGCAGTGGAGAAAAGATATTGAGAGTTCGAGTAAGCTGCGCACATATGCATTAGTAAAAAAGTATTTCTGTGTTGAACCATATATCTTACACACAAGGGGTAACCATCTCATAACATCAATGGCGAGATACCGAATGAGCTCACATGATCTAAATATAGAAAGAGGACGATACAATAATCCAATCACTCCAATAAACCAGCGAATATGCACAAGGTGTGAATTAAACGAAATTGACGACGAAATACATCTTCTTCTCCACTGTAACGCTATGAATAATGAACGCAAAATCTTGTTTAACTCGGTAACCGCAACTATCAATATACAGCAGACAAATGAAATGTTTCTACAAATTATGACATCTAGAGACATAACAGTGGTGAAGTCACTAGCGCAATTTATCTATGGCTGTTTTAAACAAATTAATTGTTAAAAACACCGAGTATAATAAATCAAAGTCACCTATCGCTATATTATCCATATTATCATGCCTTCATGATCTGACTTGGGTAGGCCCTATTACCACATATCAGGACGGCTGTTGCTCTCGGATTCATTATTTGGCTTTTTAGGGCCGGTTAGGGACGTTTCCGTCGCCTTTGTTATCAGACGAGGTGGGGCCTTATGGATGATTTCAGAGTTGCTAAGTCAGCTGATTTTATCTATGAGGTCGGGAATGTTTTTCTTCGATTGTAACTCCGAGTATGTGGTACTAACTAGGTCGTGAGTGAAATGGTATGAAATAAACAATATAGTGAATTTAAATAAGCTGTAATGTTTTTTTTTTGTGCGAGGGCCATATAGGTAATAAATCAACAGTTAATTAAATAAACTTTAATGTTATTGTGTGAGTGCCATGTCCTGCGTGAATGGCACACATAATTATTATCCGTAATTGTCATTGTTATTACATCACAAGTCTGCAACACTCGATAATATGGATGGTTCTGATGCTATACTTTGTTGGCAGTCGACGAACCACAATTTCCGACTTTTATTAGTATGCATATATTGTGTTACGGTAGTAGTACTGTTATTACGTTGTTAAGTTTACACCACTAGTCATTATCAGGGAATCTCCGAGTTCATAGCGTCTGTGCTTGCATGGTCACATGGCTCGGAGCTACCTGTTTCGCGGATTGCCACATTAATTGTACTGCGTTATATTATATATACATATATATATTTTTTAAATACCATATAATTTTTACCATTGTCTTATTTCATACTCCAGTTACTGTAGCATAATTATGCACCTGTATATATTTTTGGTTTCTACGCTTTCCAGAGTGTCTTTTTTGCTACTATATATAATTAGTATATTAAACATAGTAGCTATTTTATCTCTGGTTTTGGTGCGGGAAGCAAAATGATAGACCCCCATGTTATCTTGGCTATGCCTTTTAATTTTATTTTAAGAAGTAGTCATTTGTATCACCGAAATACCCAGTTTTTATTATGGCAATGCCACCTAACAAGATTTTAGTTGTTTATCATACTATGTATATTGACTCACATGATTTTAACAAACTAACATTCTTGTATATACATGTACATATATCTCTCTTATTACTATGACAAATAAGTCTGTAATGACTTTTATTTCTGTCAATAAAATATCTGTCTGTCTGTCTGCCACCCCGCCCTAATGCCAAAAAATGGCAGAGTCCCAATGTTGGCATTATATCGAGGTAGTACTGTATATATTATTACTCAATTCAATTTTTTTTTCGAGATTTATCTTCAATCATTAAGATGGCTATATATTTAACATATTATCTTTTGATTGTAATGCATCTGCTTCCATTCTGTCGAAAACTATATGAAATTAATGTTTAATGTTGCCAAATGACGGCTGCCTTGGAAATTGGCGGATTTCTAAGTATTACGTAAATTCCCTAAATCATTGTGTGGCCTACCTTCGCAGTGGCGGCAATGCATTGCAGCTGGTGAGGTTTTATTTTCGTACAATAACACATAAAGCAATTCAGCTGCCGCGAATGTGAAAAACTACTATTCTCAATGCCAAAAACTGCTACACCAACATATTATTGTGTAGCATAGTGCCCAAAATTGGTCGTGGAGTGTAATGGCTCACCCTGGTCTCCCCAATCGGCAGCCTTGGGACTCCTGGCGTGCTGGCAGTCATTGCTGGCGTGTAATGGTTGACATCGGTCCCCCCACTCGGTAGCCACGGGACTCCTGGCGTGCTGGCAGTCATTGCTATTGGCTGACCCTGGTCTCCCCACTCGGCAGCCGTGGCTGCTCGTGGATCCCGTGATAACACAGGACTGGAGGCATCACGTGTTGATCATAAGACCTTTGAGCCGTCTCAACAAACATGAGACATTCACCCATTGCTGAATCAATGTTGGTTCAGCGTCGTAGACGGTGGACCAACATTGAACCAGCAATGGGTAAATGTCTCATCTTTGCCGGGGTGTAGCAGCAGTCATCCGACAGCGACCCAATGCTGGTTGAATGTTGGGCCAAGGTTGCAGACGGTGGTCCAGAACTGACCCAGCATTGTATCAATATTTTGTGTTTGCTAGGTTTTCTCACATCTTCAGCCAATGTTGGGTGTATGTTGTCCAGTGTCGTAGACGATGGACTAACATTGGAACAATATTGGATGAATGTATTGTGTTGGCTAGGCTGGTCCGCAGCAGAAACCCACATCCAGACAAGGGGGTTTTACAAACTGACGAATCACAGATCATGACATAATTAGCCGCCTTTGCGATACCCTTTGCTCCAGCTCTCTTTTCATCCATCAGCAAAGTTGCCAATATCACAAACTGAGACGAGAGCTCTCAGTAATTCACACGTATATTTTACAATGGACAGCCTCGTTTACAAAATTACGAAATATCTTATAATATACGCAGTTCTGATTTATTATTTCTATTTTTCGTCATTTGAAGCCGGAATTGCGTTGACGAAAATATTTATATTTCTTTATCACACGTCACAACACATTCCAGTAGCTTTCATTAGGTTTTGAACTTCCTTGGCAATATATAATTATGATAATATACATGTACATTTATATTTGTTGACAAGGGGAGGGTTTAATACTTTACAAACTGACTATATATATATATTAACTTGGTGATGTTAGTTTTAAATAACTAACCTGTGGAGTATACAAGTCAAGTAATTCACATGAAATACATGTTTAAGAACTTAAATGATAAACTACGTAATGCCAAGTAAAAACATCAGATAAAACAAGGATCGGTCGATGACAAAAACAAGACTTACGCTCGCGAAGGCAGCGTGTTTTTACAGTATTAAAAAAGAGAACATAAACCGGGACATAATGATCATCTAAATATGACAGATTGGAAAGATACAGTCATAATCATAGATAAATCTCTCTACATCTATGGTCATAATATTGCATGCTGCAAAAAAAATTAAGTACCTACTAAGATAAAAAAAAGCGACGGTGGAAAAAATCGACCCTTATCCTGTGGAGTTTTTTTTTCTAGTTTTCATCATTTGAAGCTGGAATTGCAGACGCTATTTCCAGCTTCAAATGACGAAAAAAAATTGTTTATGGAATATAGTCATTTTCCAAAATGAGTTATTATTGAATTAACCCTTTCAGTGCGAGGAACGTCTTTATACGTCAAAATCTGACGTCTGTAGACGTCAGATTCTGACGTATAAAAACGAGACCCGCACTGTAAAAAATAAAACATTTATAATGGCCGCAGACCCATTTTAAATTGCAGCAAACCCTTTGGCTTCCATGGTTTGTACAAAACTATTCCAGTGCTGTAAGGGTCGAGGGAGCATCTACTATAAACTCTTTGATCTGATGCAGTGCTATTTTCTTCTCGCTGAAGCATGTTTGGATGCTGATATATGCACCAGTCCAGCAGTACAAGGGCCAACCATGGTACAGCTGAAACCGAGTATATACATGGTTTCAGACATTATTTAGATCATTAGAAATATAACTACATTTGATAAAATAATTTTTGGTAGATCCAATAATTCAATATTGGAGATGTATTTTTTTTTATAAATTAATATATTTTTTCGTCATTTAAAGCTGCAAATTGCGTTAGCAATTCCAGCTCCAAATGAATCAAAACTAGAGTGATCGATCTAGCAGCTCAAAGGGGTGATGATGTTTGAACACACCTTTCGTTCTCGATAACTCTGATTTGTGAAAACGGCTAAACAAAACGGAATAAAAACGACCACTGTCGCGCCTAGCGGTGCAAGGGTGAATGTAGGGCATAAAGGGTGGACTTGGATACACGATCCACGCCCTTATCACACAGTGAGATATGGCGTATCTGGACAAATAGCTCTCTTGTATGGTAGATCTGGTATCGCTACAAGGAAAGCTATTTATGAACACTTTATCATGCTGCCCTGGCTGCTGTGTCTGATTTAACTTATTCCCACCATCAACGGATCGCACCATGTCTGATAAACACGTTCAATAGAATAATTAACCCTCAATATTAATTAACTCTAAACCATTTCAGTGCGGGGACCGACTTTAGACGTCAGAATCTGAGCCTTTAGGCGAACACCTTATTCATTGGACATGTGCTGTATTTTTCCATATCACACGAAAAATGAACAACGTTTGTATTTTATCACACGATAAAGTCACACATGACATATAATAACTGTCATACATTGCAGCTCAAACTACAGTTAGAGTGCGATATGGACTAATACCGGTAAAAATACCGCACAGAGAAGATAATTTTCCGGTGCTAAAAAACAAGATACAGAAACTGTTAACTTTATAAGTAACTACCAGCTACATGTAACGCTACTACCGTTTTACCTTAGCACACAAGAAAGATGTGCATGATAATTGGCCAAATTTTGACTATGGTAAGAATTTGTCTAATTCACAACCATAATGTAGCCATGGGGTTGTTATTGCCGACCATGCATGGTTATTTCATGGTTGGCGATGAAATACCATGGTGACCATGTTCTACCATGGTACAACTTCGGCTGGGTGGTAGGCATATTACAAGTTTTAAACTTCGTTACTGCATCGAAATATTAGAAAACTTTCCACCACATCTGATTAGAGAGCTAAAAATCATGCTTGTTTCTCTACATCATTTGATAACGTATTTTTCTCAATATATTGCTGTATATGAGAAAATAACAATAAACAGCATTAATGAAATAGCTCGAAGGCGAATCAAATGAGCAATTGCAGAGAAAAAAATATTTGAAAATTATTGATTAGAAATATTCTCATCCAAGTTGTACATGTAACTTGCTAGACCTCCTTATCATTGATGTATAAATAACTTGCTAACCAATTACAAATTTAATTAGAAAATGGGCAGAATTGCGTAGCATTTTGCTATGCGATACTGAACAAATGTTTCTCGGAATCGAGATCGCTTTTCAACAGTATTCCAAGTCATTTCTGATTCTGACGTCTACAGTCAGTCCCCGCGCTGACAGAATTACAAATTTATAATAGTCATACACCCATAACATAGATATTCAAAGGAAGCGGAAAGTTTATACAAAAATATTTCAGCGGTGCAAGGGATAATACACACCTAACCAGTACTGCGTTTTGATCTTCCACGTTCCAGTGAATGGCGGCGGGGGGACAAAGGGCCGTGTGAATTGATCAGGACTTTAGACCCACTCCCACCATAGTCTGGGGTCCGGGTCCCATAAGAGAGGTGTCTGGGGCCCGGGTCCCATCAGATGGATGTATGGGGTCCGGTCGCCAGACAATGTCGGGTGAAGATCCCAAAAGAGCAATCAGTCCTCCACGCCAGTCATCCCATCTCTACCCCCTGACTCCATACAGAAGAGCCACATCACAACTCAATTGTGTGATCACATCCCATTTGTGGCCCAGTGTTGGGTCAGTGTGGGGGCAACGTGTACAGCGTTGTCCTACACTGGCCAAACGCTGGGTTTGGATGCATAACGGCATTGTATGAGGAGACAGTCAGTAAGTTGATTGTGCGGAATTTTACGGGGGGTCTTTTCAATCCTTCACGTGTAATAACAGTTTTATCAGGTCTTCCACCATCTAGAGCTTCAATAGAAGAAGACATTCTACAGACATTTTATAACTTAATGTCGCAACTTGACACGTTAAAGACAAATTCTACCGCAACAGGTTGCAAGTTAAAAAATAGTCCTGAAAGGCCAGACAATCTCCAGCCGATATGAGACGCCGACACGATGTTGTTTTAATGTTGGGACAGTGTCGCCAGACGATGGACCAACATTAAAATAGCATCGGGCTTAAATACTGTCTCTGCTCGGATGCCATGATTGCTACAGAGACCAAAGTGTAGTTTTCGACAAATAACCAACGACGGGGCAGAATACGACACTTGGCCGCTACAGAAAGCAATGAGGGTACTACAATGCAATTAAGGAAATTTGAAAATCCAATAAAAAAAATGACTAAACATAATAAATCATGCGGTAGGAAGGCCCAACTGACATTAAACTAACAATTCTAATAGCTTTAACCATGTAACCATGTTTAAATGGTGGAAAAACAATTTAACAGAAACGCCCACCGTCTGGGACGTTGGTCAGACATCAAACCACTAGAGGTTGAATCGTGTTTTCTGAGGCATTTATTTTTTGATGCTTCAGGTATCCGAACTGACCACGGATCAGCGATAGACAAAGATAAAAAGCAGTAACTGCTCTATTCTCAAGTGGGCTGTTACTGCCTTTTGCCTTTGCAGAGCGGAACACACAATGGCGTGCGCCAAAGCTAAAGGGCAGTAACTGCTTATTTTCCAGTGGGCAGTTACTGCCTTTTGGCTTTGCAAAGCAGAGCAGACGACTTTGCCGGGCGAGCGACTGAGCAATGACATCTTGTAATCCGAGTCGTCCAGCGTGTCTAATTGTTGGTATTGCAGGCAGACCGGTCACTTTTATGGGCGCACCAGCATGATCCGTGGACCGTGATCCAGACCGGGTGCCGAGTAGGATCATGTCCAGAACCCGATCAACCGAGATCCCTGGCGAATCTCAGCCCGCTCCCGACGATCCCCAGCACTTGTTTTTTTATTTCGACGATACGAAAAAGCAGAAAAAAGTAGACAACTTTGAGGATCTGATTGGTGTTCATTAGATCGTCTATAACCACTGAGCCCCTGTCGGAGGCATCGGTTATTTTTTTTTAATTGAATGGCTCCGTGCAATAACCTGTTAAGTGCATGTTTTATAGTTTTGGGAAAAACGACTTCAAAGTTTAACATGTTCGAGTTCAATATTTTTTTTCCATTAAGAGCTTCTGAGTAAAATAAGTTTTTTTGTCAATAATAGTAGTAAAGTAATTTTAGTAATCATATCTAAGACTCCCGCATGCCTTGAGTACAATTTTAAAGTTTGGTAACTAGTATTTGCCAATAGTGTTCAAGCTCAGTATCACAATATTTTATGGTAAATGATATTACCATCTTATTGCTTTATGCGATTTTTTCCAAAAATCATGGATACCAATTAGACATCTGTGAAACAGTGACTTCACAACCATTTATCTGACTACTTTTGCACATTTTAATTTATTATCGTTGATATTTGTAAAATAATGTTAAGGGTGCTTATCATTTCTGGTTGTGATTGTATTATTGCATGTTAAGTGAGCTTACCGTTACGATTTTCTACATGTTATGTGTACTTACCATAAATATTATTTAGTAATGTTTACTGGTGGACGCACTTGACAGTTTTTTGTAGTGAAATCTGTTTCACTAACAGCCATAAACTTGTACTTGTTTCTGAGAAAAGTGTTTTATAATGGTCGTAGAGCTAAGATGTTTTTACACAATAATCTTCTCTACCTCAGCACCTCAAATCCGTTGTTATCAGCAAGAACCTGTTAATGGCGGTTGGCAGGTTATTGCATGGAGCCCTTCACTTCATTTGAAGCTGGAATTGCTAGCGCAAATGCCGAGAAGTATATCTTTTTGTGAAAGAAAGACATAAATTGCCGCTACATATTTATATTTGTAAAATAAAAGATAATTATTTGGCCCACAACACTTTTTCTCACTAAGAAACTTGTGCGTCAAGAAGAGCAAATATACGTTAATGATCTGGGGCTTATCGCAATAAAAACTACTTTAAATTGGAATATCCTAATCCTTTAACCGCCAAGTTATTTAATTGGAATTTTCACGCACTTGAAGTTGTGTCTCGCTAAAGCGATCCACAACTTGAAGTGAGTGAAAATTATTCAAATTTGACAAAATAGGGATTGACTAATTTCAAATCTTACCGATTGATGTCACGTTTTATCTTTAACATGTTTAAAACGTGGTACTGAATGTCCTAATAAAAAACATTAAAAGCCGAGTTCAATCGGGACCATTTAGTTAGAACAGTTAAAGAGGATCTCAGCAAGTGAGTAAGCATTGTGATCCTATAATGTAGGCCCTGAAGGGCTTACTGTGGCTTCATCGCTTTTATGTGAAATTGAGACGAGTTCTATAAAAAAAGATTTTAGTCTCAAACAGACTGCAAACTGAAACGGAAAGAAAAATTTGCCTTTCACATTTTCCATCTCGCTCTCAATTGACTCACTGTGAAAATGTGATCAACAAAATATAAATGTGAAGTTACCCAGACCAGGTGCACATGTTTGTTCTATTCCATATTGCTGAATAAAAATAATACTACATTTTGTTTAAGTTAGATCACATGCTCCTGGATCTCCAATGACTAGGCTTTTAATCCTGGTCCTGCTACTCTCTAATATATATACGGTTTCAAACATATTTTAACCCTTCAAACCCTCACGATGCATTAAAGTATCATTCTACATCCCTGAGAACAGACTTAATTTTCATACAACAAAGGGTTTTAGAACGAAAATTTCCATGAAACTGGTTTACCGATGCATGACAATTTTCTTTACTTTTTAAACCACGTCAAATTATGTTCATCCACTACAAGTCGAGAATTGCGATAGCAATTCGCGGCTTGTGGTGGATAAAGATGACAATGGTAAACTCAGGCTTGAAAGGTTAAACCAAATGATGTGTCACTAAAATCAAATGGATAATAAATATAGTTTGTGATGGATGCTCAGCTAGTCAAATAATTCAATTTAGAAGATGTATATTGAAAAAATATATATATTGTTTTCGTCATTTGAAGCTGGAAATTGCGTCAGCAATACAATAGACACAATTGAGCAGGACAAGGCTTTCAATTTGATGTGATAGAATTCATGTAAGCATTGCACAGTATGTTTCCCAGCTTTCCAACCACATTATACAGCTTAATATAACCAATTAATTACAGATCACATTCAGATTATATTATGCGACTTTATTTTCAGACATGAGTCCACGCTCTGTTTTTTCGAGTGAAGTCGACGCAGACAAATCTCTGGGGCTGATACGATTACACGCGGCGTTAGGGGAATCGTGTCGATTCGAACAGAAAGATAATGACGGTACAGCTGAGCAGACGCGAGTCCTGGTTGGATCCCCTCGCATCCGGAGGCTTAGCCACAGTGGCTGAAGCTGGTTTCAGCTGCAGATTGACCCAGTACAAAATTGTGGGATATTTATTTAGACGGTCATATCTAAGACTTACCCTCGAATAATCAGCTCGAAAATAGGTTTTGTTTAAATCAGTAACATTTGAATTACATGCCCGCATGATCACCTCATTTTCCGCATATTCAGTAGCAAGTTATGGACATTTGTCGGACCTTGGGGTCGAGATCGCTCTCAGTCACCGCCATGTTGAAAAACGTTGATTTTTCGGGTAAAACGAATACAGCAATCCACGACCTCGGAAAGGACGGCACGGCTACCAGAGGCTCACATAAACCTGTGACGTAAGAGAACACAACGACCAACGTTGTCCCAATGTCAGGGCAACGTCAGAGACGGGGCAACGTCAGAGACGTTGCCCCGGCATTGGGACGACGTTGCATTGCCACTTTTTCAGCCTGCCGTGCTGATCCAGCCACACGTGGATCAGTGGGCCACAAAATCAGAGCATCATGTCCCTGTCACTTTTCTGCCAGACTTCTCCTGTGAGATATATCATCGTCAAAAAACAGACAACAGGTGAACCGACCTGAGGGGGTGGGGGGTGCAAAGACAAGACAAGCAACTGAATTGCCTCAATTCACTGTGAAAACGAATATTTTAATATCTTACAGATAATTTTGAATATAAATATTATGGGGATGTTTGCCAATAAACAATGTCGTATAATTTGTACATTATTTTCAGTTATGATGTTCTCTTCCTGACGGTTGCATTTTTTCACAATTTTCTGCACCAGTTGATCCCAATCTTTTTCCCGAACCTGAATGCTATGGAGCCTTTTATTTTCTTGTCAATGTGTTTTTGCCATTTACTTCCCAAGTAGTTTTCCCTTTTCAGTCCATTTTTGTTTTTTGATTCCCCTATTTATTTTTTTATTATGTTATCCACGCTGATCTAACTGCATAAATCTGTATAATAAATGTTTTATCATTTATTTTCTATATTGTTTTTTTTTCTGTGATTTTATGATAGTTCCCTTTCTGTTGTTTTGCTCCACCATTGTGTCAGGGTTATGAATAACGTTACCATAAAAACAGTTCTGCTGAAACAATGTTGTCCTCTGGTCATACACAGATATAATATGGCAAAAACTTGGTTTCGATGGTTGATACAAATTTCCAGTTTGAATGACGAGCAATAATTCTCTTCCAATTAAATGTGACGCTGACGGTGAGGTATGGGATCTAAGTATTTGCCAAGTGTATCAGCCCATATCGCACTCTAGCTGTAGTTTGAACTGTAATGTATGGCAGTTATGACATGTGTGACTTAGTCGTGTGAGAAACGTTGTTCATTTCTGTACGATATGAGAAAATACAGCACTCGTCCAATGAATGAGGTGCTCGCCTAAAGCCTCACACCGTATTCATTGAACGAATGCTGCATTGTCCCATATCACACTCAGATTATCACCGTTTGCATATCTCCTTGATGTCTGATTTTCTGGCCTCTTGACATGTTTATTCCAGTACTACTCCAGCTAAATATACTACTTATACCTCTTTGTCTCCTTTGTGTTTTTTTGTGCTTGCCCCCTCTCTTACTGCTCATTTTTTCAGAGTAGGCTTACGTGTACTTACTTACTTACTTCGTTCGGTCCTGTTCTGTTTTCTTCAATAATTAATACATTCTGCTACTTTTTTGTTTTACCTTTGTCTTGCTTGTCTTTGGGACGTGTTTTCTCTTGAAAATAGTATTTTTATATTTCGCGTCTTACATCCTTATTCGCTTCGTTGTATTGTTTTTCTCAATGTTCTGATGATATATCGTACATTACTGTGATGTCGTATTTTCTGCGCTTGTGACACAAAATAACCAGCGTTGTCTTGTAGTTTGTCCTATAATTTTTCTGGTATCGATCCTTATCACACTATGTGCAGCGGTTTTCACTTTGATACGTATATCGGTATCAGCCCATATCACACACTCTAGCTGTACTTTGAACTGCAATATTTGGCTGTTATTATTATATGTCGCTTGATCGTGGGAGAAAATACAAACGTTGTTCATTTTTCGTGTGCTTTTAGCTCATACCTGATTCTTTGAAGAAGTATTGTATTTCCAATATCGCACTCAAATGAACACCGTTTGCATACTTTTTGCTGCAATGAACTGGAGAGGATATTCTTGAAACCATATAACTACAGAGAGCCCACCACGGATAATCTGAAAAGGGAATCTCACATAACTAACCCTTAAAGGGACATGCCCAGGCTAAAATCATCAAAAAATCGGTGATTTTATTTTGGCTTCTTAATATGACCATATGATGTAAACATGCATCCATAGACTAGAACTGCAAAAGTTTTTTGATTTTTAAGCTGCACATTCACCAGCTAGGACTCAAAGCAAAGTAATCCACTTCATGTCGTTTCCTACTTGTGGAAAAAATAATAATCCGATAAAGAGGATAGGCGAGTAGATTTAGTGTCGTCTTTCGTCAAGGTCAATTGAATGATGAAGATGGCAGTGAGTACGAGGAGTGGACAATACACTGGACATCGCCATCCTATACGTGCTCGTTATTCATAGCACGAGGAGGACGAGTGGACAATACACTGGACATGCCATCCTATACGTGCTCGTTATTCATAGCATGAGGAGGACGAGGAGTGGACAATACACTGGACATCGCCATCCTATACGTGCTCGTTATTCATAGCACTAGGAGGACGAGTGGACAATACACTGGACATTGCCATCCTATACGTGCTCGTTATTCATAGCACGAGGAGGACGAGTGGACAATACACTGGGCATTGCCATCCTATACGTGCTCGTTATTCATAGCACTAGGAGGACGAGTGGACAATACACTGGACATTGCCATCCTATACGTGCTCGTTATTCATAGCACTAGGAGGACGAGTGGACAATACACTGGGCATTGCCATCCTATACGTGCTCGTTATTTATAGCACGAGGAGGACGAGTGAACAATACACTGGACATTGCCATCCTATACGTGCTCGTTATTTATAGCACGAGGAGGACGAGTGAACAATACACTGGACATTGCCATCCTATACGTGCTCGTTATTTATAGCACGAGGAGGACGAGGAGTGGACAATACACTGGACATCGCCATCCTATACGTGCTCGTTATTCATAGCATGAGGAGGACGAGGAGTGGACAATACACTGGACATCGCCATCCTATACGTGCTCGTTATTCATAGCACGAGGAGGACGAGGAGTGGACAATACACTGGACATCGCCATCCTATACGTGCTCGTTATTCATAGCACGAAGAGGAGGACGAGGAGTGGACAATACACTGGACATCGCCATCCTATACGTGCTCGTTATTCATAGCATGAGGAGGACGAGGAGTGGACAATACACTGGACATCGCCATCCTATACGTGCTCGTTATTCATAGCACGAGGAGGACGAGGAGTGGACAATACACTGGGCATTGCCATCCTATACGTGCTCGTTATTCATAGCACGAAGAGGAGGACGAGGAGTGGACAATACACTGGACATCGCCATCCTATACGTGCTCGTTATTCATAGCATGAGGAGGACGAGGAGTGGACAATACACTGGACATCGCCATCCTATACGTGCTCGTTATTCATAGCACGAGGAGGACGAGGAGTGGACAATACACTGGACATCGCCATCCTATACGTGCTCGTTATTCATTGCACGAGGAGGACGAGGAGTGACAATACACTGGACATCGCCATCCTATACGTGCTCGTTATTCATTGCACGAGGAGGACGAGGAGTGGACAATACACTGGACATCGTCATCCTATACATGCTCGTTATTCATTGCACGAGGAGGTGGCGGGAGATGTTGGAGGTCCGGGTAAGGCCAACCTAAAAAACAATATGTTTAGGATCCAGCCTCAAACCTTACAAAGCTGTTCAAAAATATTTGTGTTTAAACCATGGGTAATCAGTTTTTTTTTCAATTTAAAGTCATCAAAATTGTCTCAGTCAGCTCTTTCCGCTAAATTTGAATACCTATGTTATTGGTCTACGGCCATTATAAATATTTTAACCCTTTCAGCGCGGGGACGTCAGATTCTGACGTCTGAAGACGAACCCCCTCGCTGAAAGGTTAAAACAAGCCCACAGTGGACATATTTTTATGATCATTTTGCGCGCTTTAATTTGAGAGTCATCATTGTCATATTTCATTACTAATCATTTGTCCATATTCTTGCCAGATGTTCTGTCCAAAACTGTTCGATTGTCAATAAAAAGTTACAAACCATATGCCAGTCTGACTCTTTATGGTGGTTGTGAGCAATTTGAAAATGCAATAATTACCATAGCACTTTAAAAAACAATAACATTTCTCCCTCCCCACTGATACTTACATCTGCTCTGAAGTCAAAACAAAAAGTATTTTAAGGATGGCCTAAGGGAGTAGCCATCACTCCCACATTTACCCCACAGCTGTTTCAATGTTGTGCAAGCGTCGTTTACGCTGGCCCAGCATTGAAACAATGGTGGGATGTCACTCCAACATAGATGGCAGCAGTCTGTGAATCGAGCCCAGAAAACACGGGACATTCACCCAATGTAGTTTCAATGTTGGCCCAGCGTCTTCGACGCTGGTCCAACAATGAAACAGCATTGGGTAAATGCCCAGTGTTTGCTCTGTGTTATCTTTGTGCATGACCATGGCTGAATGTGGGCCGACGTGACAAGCGTTAGGCCATCACTTATACGACCAATCTTTTGACCAGCACGTAATATTTTATTGGGAAAACAGAATTGCGAGATAAATGAGCGCCCCTCTCAACTTACACTTCCTGGCAGATATATTACATCAGCTGCTAACCGGGTCTTTCATCCTCAGGAAATGGTCAATAACCGGCCGTTAGTCTAGCGGACCAGGCCAAGCAATTAATTAAGCCAGACTGAAGTGGGACAACCTGTATGCCTCTCCATGGCCCGACACCGCTCTACAAGTCTGTATGTCAATTTTATAGGGATGTCTAGACCATAACCGGACAAAGTGTAGGGAAAGCATGGCATACACACTGATAAAACTGTTGCTTCGAAGGTTTAATACGTGACACATCTGCACGCAATCAGTCGGATAGAAATCACTAAAATTAGACAAGGTACCAGAATTTTTAATATTTTGTTTATTGAAAATAATAAATTATTTGATAAATAATTTAGTTAGCTGCATGTGAAAATATATATTTCTGATAAAAATAAATATTTTGGCTGCTTTATATTAATTTATTGACATTTGTTTTAAATTTCATTATATTTGACAATGTGTAAAAATCCATAAATTCGTTTCAAATAAAGATAGTTAGCCGTACTGACGATTTCAACCATAAGTTTATATAGTACATTAATGTTGTTCTCTATTGATTTATTTTACTTCATTGCATTATCTATTCTCATTTTTTTGAAAAAATGCTCGATGCGACTGATTTTGTGCAGATAGGTCACATTATATCATTATAATGACTTGAGTTAAATCACAGTTCTCAGTCTTGAACAAGATGAAGTAACTATAATTAAATATATTTTTTTTTAATAAATTATTTGGCCCATGTGTCAAAGTCTAATGAATTAATTAAATGCTTATATAGGCTAAACTGGGCCAGGATAAACTACTGAGGATGATGACCTCCAAACACAGGATTCGAAATTCGAGACCTGGCTATCTCAGGCCGAACACGCTACGTCTCGGGTCCGGGTCGTTATTCCGACAGCTCGTTATTCCGACAGCTCGATATTCCGACAGGTCGTTGTTCCGACAGGTCGATATTCCGACAAACAGGTCGTTATTCCGACAGGTCGTTATTCCGACAGGTCGATATTCCGACAGGTCGTTATCCCGACAGGTCGATATTCCGACAAACAGGTCGCTATTCCGACAGGTCGATAGTCCGACAAACAGGGTCGATATTCCGAAAGGTCTATATTCCGACAGGTCGTTATTCCGACATAAAAATAATAGTGATGAGAGGACTAACCACTATTAACAGCTACTGTGGTGATGAATAGCGATAAGGACCTATATCTAAAATACTAAAGTTGTTACTTGTTAACTCTTTTCGTGCTGCATCATTCTTTGACATGTATTATTCATTTGAAGCTTGCATTTGTGTTGCAAATGTCAACATCAAATAGGCGTTTAAAAGTGAACCAGTTGGGACTAATAATTTACAGTCGGTGCTTTATTTGAGATATGAACGCATTTGCCCCACACTGAAAGGATTAACCTACTCTACTCTTGAGTTTGTGGGAGCTATTTGGGGGGTGTTTTTGAGCGTAGTGTATATTATAGGCCCACACTTCTTTGTACAGCTGTGATATATAGATGCGTTCAGATCCATTGTTAAGCTTAATGTGCCAACCAATGGCATAACTAAATTTATGTCAACGTATTTGATATTAAAAATGTTTTTTTACAATTGCAGATGTATACAATTATTGTATAAATTTATGTATATTCCAGCCTAACAATTGAATACACTTAATTATTGTTCCCACACATTCCCCTGTTTCCCTAACTGCTCAGAAAATACATCACCAACTATTAAATTGAGCAAAATATTATTGAGCGACCTCCATAGTGCTCTAGCGCCGTCCAAAATGCTGGTACAAACATCAGTACTGAAACTAATGATACTTATAATAAATAATACTTATTATTACTTATAATAATAATCGAGGTGGAAGTATACAGTCAGAATGAATATCCTTCAGAACTAATATTGATCATCTTAAAATTTCCTAACTTTGCCCTCCCTATGAGGATGGATGTATTAGCAGTGATGGAACAATTAAAGTTTTATAGCTGTGTTGCGTAAAATCTAAGACAGTAATATGAAAATCTAATCATGTTGTTGTGTCTTGAGTCACAATTATATTATTATATATAAATAAAAACACATCTCTAGGTCCAATATACACGCAACCAACTTCAACATGTTTGATAAAACATGATATCGAACAACAAATACTATAATATTTTTATTATAAATACTATTACTTATTATCTTGCTCATGTTCGTGGCGCCAGGATAGCTCATTGGTCGCGTGGTGGACTCGAGAGTCCGGGGGTACCTGGTTCGAGTCCCGCTGCGGCCGAAATCTTTCCTTGGTGTACACATATGCAGTTACCCAGACTGTTCAAATTCGTGGTATAATAATAGCAACCGAACATATAACCGATTCGCGCTGCCTAAAAAAACGTACACCCACAAAAAAAAGAAATAAAAATGTCAAAGTTGACATGTGAACGGTCAATAAAACCTTTCAAAAAAAACTTTCGTCCTGGCTTGAAACCGGCTCTTACAAAAAAATGAAATTATAAGCTCTTAATTTCGACGTCTGATTCAACTCTTTTGCTTAGATAGTACGATTTTTAGAATATTCACTGCCCTTAAGCAACTAATATATATTTTAAAATCGTTTATGAAAACCGTAGGAAAATGCTATTAAGTGTTATTAGTTGGCAAGTTATGACGTGGGCTTGTTATGAACAGCGGCTATTTTGATTTATCTAATATGGCTGATACACAGGAACTCCAAAGACTGGCTCTGGTAACAAATCTTATGGATAGGTCGTTATCAATGCCTGATACAGACGATTGTGTTGCTGATCTGCGTCGTTTAAACCGGTATCACGTCGTATATTTATTGACGAAATAACTTTTAGATATATTTTTGTGTTATAAATAATTTCCAAATCAATTTCAAAACATCATAAATCAATTCTAAATATTCGAAAACCATAGAAAAGTGGTATCACATGCGTTTCTACGTCTATTAGTTTACAAGTTATGAAATGACCCTAATTTGAATGGCGGCCATCTTAGATTTGTCAAATAAAGCGCCCACGGCGAGAGTTCAGCTTGGCTCCCGCGATAAATCAAAAGTATTATGCCCTTGGCCATACGTGATCCAAATTTGGTGCTTTTGGGATGATTTTAACAATTCGGGGGTAAATATGAGTTAAGCCCCCTGACTAATTTGAATACTTATGTCTAACGCCATTATAAATATTTTATATTTTATAATATTTTAAATTTTACAGTGCTGAGTCTGACTTTAGACGTCAAATTCTGACGTATAAAGTCGGTCTCAGCGCTGAATTTGTTGTATTATTATTGGATGACATGTATCAGACAGTTCAATTTCATCACATGTTCTTATGCAGATACATTCAAACAGTGTCACTGGTTAAAATAGTGATTTTACCATTTTTGTATAAAAAACACGCAAAATGCTATATTCTGAGAAAATGCAGCGTCTGAGGCATTTAAGAAATGGAGTTTCAGAATCAACATTAAATTCTGAGTTAGAAACACTCTTTAAACCTTTTGGGCCCAGACAAGTAATTAAAAGTGGTTCATCTCAAAGACTAATTCACATTATAATTTACATCAAGGAACTGTCGGAATAACGACCTGTTGGAATATCTACATGTCGGAATAACGACCTGTCGGAATATCGACCTGTCGGAAAATAGACCTGTCGGAATATAGACCTGTCGGAATATCGACCTGTCGGAATATAGACCTGTCGGAATAACGAGCTGACCCCCACGTCTCAGTCACGGAGACTCTCCACAATACTGACTTTTTACGAGTGAGCGAGGGAGAAACTTTTGACAAACCCGCGATCTCCGACTTTGCAGTCAGACAGCTTTAACCATTTCAACGCGGAGACTCACCTTTAGACGTCATAATCTGACGTCTGAAGACGTCAGATTATGACGTCTAAAGACCATACCCGCACTGAAATACAAAAAATATTATTGTCCTAGGCCCATAACATAGGTATTCAAATGAAGCTGTAAGAGCCAATTAAAACATTTATGATGATTTCAAATTCAAAAAAACGCTTGGTCTCCATGGTTTATATCAACATATTTCAGCGCCGTAAGGGTTAATCAGAGCACTATGGCCCCCGCCTTCAATGACGATACAGCGTGAGGTCAAACCGTGGACACGAATGGCGACCGAGCTGATTGGATAAGTGGCGAAATACATCGTTGCTGATATTTCTGCAACATGTGAACGTAGCTTCCCTATAGTATTCGTGTGTGTGGCGGTTCCAATATGTAAGTGATCCGCATTATAAGTGAGAGTGTCCCTGTCTTATGCAGTTATCGTGTTGACAAATATGTTAAAATGGTAAATTTGCTAAATAAAAATCGTAGAACGATCTAATAAATACATGGAGGCCTATGATATTACAATGATCAATTTAATTAAAATCATACTTCACTAAGCTCCATTCTCTGTAAAAGGGACCTAAACTGTGGGACATTGCTTTAAAAAAAAAAGAACTTTAAGTTATCAATAAATATAACCGCAAAGTACATTATTTATCATCGCTCATCCGCTCATTTAATAAATTTATATATTTTTCCCGCATTGCAGTCATGACAGCGATACGGTACTTCCAAAGGTGAAATATTAATTATTTAATTCTGATTAGGCCTAATTATAAAATGAGTCGCTTTTAAAAGCAGTGCTATTATAGTCCCTAACTCCAATCTAAAAATGAACCATCCAAGTAAGGGACATTGCATAAAAGTATGGGTATATATTTCACAGCCTTGTTTACCATGGCAGGATTGTGTGGCGAGGTGGTCCATTTCCTTTTCATTGATTCGTCTGGACCAGTGGTATTCCGCCACGCAAAGGCAAACAACAGTAACTGCTTACTTGAAAAGTAAGCAGTTACTGCTGTTTGCTTTTGCCAGTGGTACTGCGCTATCGGCATTTGCAGCCCCATTGTGGCTGTATGATAGGAAGTGGACGGAACCCGCTCACTACTCTTTTATTGCTCCTTCAATGGCGCAGTTGCAGCAAAATATGAGGTGGCCAGAAATTGGCGGGTGTCACACGACCTCTTCCACGTACGTGATTTTCCAAGAGAACAGCCAGCTTGTCAGATGCCTGCCTCGCCTTGTGAGCATCGCTCCCCCGAGAAAAGTCTACAGAAATAAAACACTGCAGTCTGGACCGGGACAACCTCGAATCATTATCATGTTAAAAACTTTTATTGAATAAAAATCATAATGCATCCGCCGTTTTCTACATGTAAGGTAAAAGTTAACCCTTGTGGTGCTCAAGTGGTTGTTACTACTTATTTTTTCTCATTTTGAAGCTGGAATCGCTAACGCAAATTCCAGCTTCAAATGACTAAAAAATATCTATTATTTTAAGAAAAACTAAATTGTTTGAAAATGAAAGCAATGGGATTTGAGGCCACCTTTGTGGGCTAAACTGGGTCAGGATGGTAAGATACATGAGATAACACTGCCCTCCAGACTCCAGGTCTGACTCCAAGCATGCTACTTCGGTCACAGAGGCTCCCCACAATAGGGGAATCTTTACAAGTTAGCAGGGAAGAAACATTTCGCTTCTTTGAAACTTAATTTTTTGACCACTAAGCACATACCGCATACATGCGGCAATTTATTTTTTTGAATTTCAGTTGCATTTTATTCGAAAACTCAGAAGATCCCAGCAGCACAAGGGTTAAACCTTGGAGCGCGGGGACCGAGTTTAGACGTCGGAATATGACGTCTAAAGTCGATCGCCGCACTGAAAGAATTGAAATATTTATAATGGCCGTAGACCCATAACATAGGTATTCAAATAAAGCGATAAGAGCTAACTAAGACATTTATGATGATTTCAAATTGAAAACCCTCTTTGGTTCCCATAGTTTATAGGAAAATATTTCAGCGTTGTATGGTTTAACAAGCTGTTGTATGCATGCTCTATCCTGCATCCATGCTGCGGCTTATTCCAGATGTAATACAATATTTATGACAATATTTATAACGAGTGTGAATCTGTCCAGCCACCTCCGATGGCTGGATAGCGTCGTGCTATTTTCTTATTGAAAACTGAAAATATTCACAAAATTACCGCCTTTACAATTCAATTCAATTTATTCCATACAATGCAGTACATCGTTTTGGTATACACAGAAAACAATAATATATAAAGTAAAATACATAGCATACATGATATATATATTATATATAAAGACACATATTAATGCATGGCGTTGCTGACGTCTATGTGTATGGATCACCACGAGAAAAGGTAAAAAAAACTAAAAAAAAAGAAAACTGCATGTATATAAAAGTCCAAATCTTGTCACCGACATCAACGCTTACTGATTTTTAAATACGTTACTACATTCATTCTAATAATATTTTACCATGTTTGACAATAAACAGATTAGCTCACAAACTGTATAATGATATAATGCACCACCCAGCAAACACGAGGTATTTAAGTTTAGACTTTGTCACAACATTGTCTAAAACTAAGTCGTGACCATATTTAAAAGCGACAACAACATGATTTGAAACAAAGAGAAAAATAGCTAAAATTGGGGTGAAACTAAAAGCATGCTTGCAGTTATTTAATACTGCAGGTACAATGCACACGGCAATGTAGACAGCTGAGCAGTAACTGCTATAGGGCCTACTTGAAAAGTGGGCAGTTACTGTTGTTTGCATGTTTATACACTAGTCGTCACCACGTATTCTCATAAATTAGGACTACTCAGTCTAATAAACGTATCTGAATTTAACTGAATCCAATAGCCAGCTGCTGGAAGGTGCAATAGGGCTGAAGATAGATTGGATGTAACAGCAGGCGTCAGCAGTGAACAACCCAATGAGTGACATTATTACCTGATCACCACAGGTGAGGCCCAGAGAGGGATGGAAATTACTGTGAAGACGTTGAACCAATGCTGGGTTATTGTTGGCCCAGCGTCGTAGACGGTGGGCCAACAATAATAAAGTTCAACGTCTTGTGTTAAGTGGGAAGGTAAATTACGGTGTGACGTAAGGTGAAAGCCATGGTGGAACAGTAAATTACTATGTGACTGTGTCTATAGCGATGCTTGATAAAAATAAAGAACGCTACCTTAATCCTAATACCCTTAAAACGCTGAATTTTTTTTTTAAACCATGGAGACCAAAGGGTTTTCTCAATTTGAAATCATCATGAATGTCTTAGTCAGCTCTTCCCGCTTTATTTGAATACCTATATGTTATGGGTCTCCGACCAAGATTTTAAGTATTCCAGTGCGGATATTGACAGATTCTAACGTCTAAAGTCGATCCCCGCGCCGGAAGGGTTAAGCTCTAAACGCGACAAAAGCTATTTTTTTAACTCTGACATTCACGACGGTACTCTCAGTACATACATACGGGACAATATTTTAAAAATGTATTTTTCATGAAGTCACAAATCAAGTTATCTCAGTTATCTCAGGATAAGCCTAATTCTCCGTCGAAGTAGTTTGTCTGGAATGAGTTAATCTGTAAAATTATTAGCATGCTTAACAGGTTGAACCACTTTCATTGAGAATTAAATGAGTGTTTAAACATCTCGATTTACAAATATTTGGTCTCAAACTGAGCAAATACGAAACCACTTTCCACCCACTTGAAGTTGTGGGTCGTGGTAGCGAGACCCAACTTCAAATGGGTGAAAATTTAAATCCTGAAGCTTAACTGCTTAACACTTTCAGTGCGGGGACTGACCCTTAACGTCAGAATCGGACGTATATGGACGTCAGATTCTGACGTCTAAAGTCGATCCCCGCACTGAAAGAGTAAAAAATTATAATGGCCGTATCGTTGCCTCGGAGCTAAAGGATCCTATCTGCCACTCTGACGAGTGTCAGATAGGCTCCTTTAGCTCCGAGGCGACGGTATGATGATATCAAATTGAAAACAAACATTTGGTCTCCATGGATTCATATAGAACAATCCAGCGCTTTAAGGACCCGTTCATTATTATCATCAAGTGTGAAGCAGTAGACATATGATAATCTTTTGTGTGATAAAAAGCAAAATTGAATAATACATTTAATCTATTAGGCCCTATTATGTTTATTTCTCTCACACAGAAGATTAGAAAATCGTGTAATTATTACTCAGTACTTAATTTACTTTTTAGTAAAAACAATTCTGTTTTATTCTGAAATTAGTGTCAGTGCTCCTGTGAACAGCAATCACATTGTTAAAATAGTAGGGTGGTCTGGGAGCACCGCTTTGATACAGACATAAATCGGTATGCGGTGCCCACATGAATCTATTAGAAGGTAATGCAGCGTAAAATAGAATAATGAAAACGAATAGTTTTGTTGTCGAGCAGATTTAGTTTCTGTTAGTTATATTTCCGTGACATCGCCTAGATAATGAACATGTGGCGTATCCAAAACGCAGGTGAGCGTAAGTGAAAGGTTTTCTGCCTGAAGTACGCATTCCAGACAATTATCGGGAGGGGGACACAATCAAGCATGTGGTATGGGACGAGTACCAATTCACATTGTAAAGTTTATTGCCTGAATTTATAAGTTGGGGAACCAGAAAGTACTTATGTTCAAGGCAACGGGGCAACCCCCCCCCCCCCCCTCCTCCCTATTGGCGAGTGAAAAGTCTCCCCATCAAAGACCGCTTTAAAGGTTTTTGTACCCCCCCCCCCCCACCCTGGAATATACCCTGAATTGTCAAATTTGCCCACACCAAAAAGTGATGATCTAGAGTGATGTCAACAGATCAAGGCTACACTAGACTCTCCTGTAATGGCGATGCCATCTCAGAAGCTAAGACGAAAGAGCGTAAAAACGGATGGGTAAAGAACGTGGGCGTAATATTATAGGAGGCAGGCAAGTCAATAATTCATCATTTATCTCGGCTAATTTGAAAAATGCGTGATAGCTATTTTACGCAATAACTGGTACAAGACTGGACAATGATCATCCCGAAGTTTCAGTATTAAAAGGCAGTAACTGCCGCTTTGTAAAGCGGCAGATACTGCCTTTTAATTCTTAGGTTAATGTATCTACATGTCAGCCCTAATATGGATGAGGAAAACTTACCTGATGCAGGTGGTATGATAATAGGACGTCCACCGTGTCAGGTCCACATCACGATCTCTGTATCAACAAAGTAAGATGTATTAAAGGAAAGCTGCGAACAAAACAGTATATTTAACCCCTTGAACTCCTTCGTCGCATTATTGCGACACAAAGAATATTTTTTGAATAAAATTCGTTGAATAAAAAATTGAATATCCATCATAATAAGGTTGTTCTGAGCTTTAACTTATTATTACATGGGTATTACATGTATGTACAAGAACGACATCATACCTGGGTATTATGTACAAGAATGGCATTATACTTAGGTAGTACATGAAAGGACATTATCTTCAGTTGAATGAAAATGAGAGAACATTTTAAATAGTATATAATATGGGCAAAACGCACACCTTTTTAAAGTTTGCCGATATATACATGTTAACCTGGGCCAGGATAACCCTGGCCCAGGTTAACATGTATATATCGGCAACCATATGGTGAGATTAATCAGATGACACTGAGCATACTAGGTCGTCCCTTTGGATATGAAAGGGTGTATCTGCCACTTTTTAAAGTGGCAGGTACACCCTTTCATATCCAAGGGGACGAGATATTCAAATGAATGAGAAAGAGCTAACTAAGACATTTATGATGATTTTAAATTTAAAAATAACTTTGCTATCCACGGTTTATATAATAAATGGTTAACGGGTATACCGTGAGCTCTGAGGGTCGAACCCCAAACACGGGCGGTAGCGCTTACCATCAAGGGTTACGACATTTCGAATCATACAAGCTGACAATTAGACTACGTCTATCAATCGATACTGATCAGACCAAGGGTCATATTGAGAGGCAGAGATCGATTTAACAGATAATTACGTTAACGTAGTTCATTGAGTTTGAGTTGAATGTTTTTTATGGCCCGGATTCTCCGGCATTGATCATAACACTAAACCTAAATCAAATTCAAGCTACTAAAATATAGTAAGCTAAAATATAAAATAGCGAGTTTTTTTGGCAAAATTAGACATACATGTATACATGTCCTGTATCTATAGAAACATGAGAAATGTATTTATTTTTTTTACTGGACTATCTTTTATGTGATTAACATGTATAATTTTGCTGTGTGATCTTCTTTTTGTGTATACTATGTATTATGTGCTTCGAGTACGAAATAAATCTGCATTATTATTATTATTGTCATAAATTGTGAAAGACCTTTTACTGCTGTTATCACTTCGACATGGTTATGATGAGACGTTGAATCCTATTGTAATAGTTCATCTTTCAATTAGGGATCAGTAGCCGAGTCCCCATTCTACTCAGGGTAGGTCAGGGTAGGTCTGTCATTCTGCCGGGAAAACCCAAAAGGCAGTAAAGTAAGCAGTTACTGCCCTTTGTCTTTACAATGCAACATTAGTGGGGTGTAGAGCCTACAGTGCAGGTCAAACCCTGCAGAATCAGAGATGATGATCATGCCCTCCGCATGGCAGCGGACCGCTGTCATCTCATGTGGCAACCAACTTCCTGCTCTGGCCTAGACTGGTAATCTGGACACTTGGAAAATATTGTCAGCTGACGACATGCGGCACGACTAAGGAGAGTCAACTCGTCACGAGCAGGCCCACACGTGTGTAAAGGTGTACTACACTTGCACACCATGGAGGGGAGCCATTGCCATGGCAACTGTATTGTAATCTTACCTTTTCCTGTTTTAAAGATTTATATATTTGCATAGAATGGAGTATTCTAATTACATGTATAGGATATGTGTTGTATTGTAAATATCAGCTTTATATGTGCTTATTGTGCAACATTGCTATGATAGATTTCAAGTTATGAATAACTGTGCAATGTTTACACTTGTAGTTGTGTTTTTCAATAATAAATTGACCTTCTCAATCACACATATGTTGATGTCAAGTTATTTCAGTGTTTGCTGCAGGAAAAAACCCTCTCGTCTCCACTGTTTATACAAAAAATATTTCAGCGCTTTAAGGGTTAAAATAATGATTCCAGAGATTAAAAAACTCAAAAACAATCAATCCATCGCTATTTTTTTGTTGGAGGCGAATTCCCCTGAACAGTAGGGCTAATCAATCAATCAATCAATCAATCAATCAATCAATCAATCAATCAATCAATCAATCAATCAATCAATCAATCAATCAATCAATCAATCAATCAATCAATCAATCAATCAATCAATCAATCAATCAATCAATCAATCAATCAATCAATCAATCAATCAATCAATCAATCAATCAATCAATCAATCAATCAATCAATCAATCAATCAATCAATCAATCAATCAATCAATCAATCAATCAATCAATCAATTATTGTATGTGGGAGAAACTGGGCTCTCCTTCATAAAAAGAATACACATACATCGTTCGGATGTACGGCTTAAGAAGGACACAGCAGTTGCCACACACTTTAATTCCAGGAGCTGCAGGGCGACCCATCTGAGAGTGTTGTATCTTGAAGTATTGAAGAATACAGGAGACATAACTCTAAATAAGATTGGGCGACTTGAAGCGGAAAGGAAGTGGCAATTAGCCCTGAAAACGTATTCTCCATTTGGCTTAAATACGGTACCTTCCCCTGAGGATAGTGGCGTCACCCCCTTTGTTATTACCTACTCTGCAACTGCGGTGGAGGCAGCTAAATTAGTGAAGACTTCCTTCAATAAACTTAAAGCGAAACATCCAAACATCCTGTATAAACGGTGTGTAACAGCATTTAAAAGGGGACACAATCTACGTGATATCTTAATGAGAAGTAGATTGGGGAAAGCCACACTGGACAACCCAACGGTTACCGGATTCGACTCAAGTCAGGATCTGACTACATTAGTAAATGCATTAGATGAGGTATGATTTATATCAATTAGTATGATTGTTTTCCTTTTTATAAATCAGGCTATACTTCTCCTCGGTCAGTGCACTAGGCTGGGAACATGGAAAGGCATGCCCTTGAAGGGGTGACGAAAGTCAGACCCTTTAGGGTATGATGAGAGTACGGTTGACAGGTTGATACCGGGTTTTATGGGGAACCAGTTACTGGAACCCTTACCCGTCCCAAACCATGGACCCTAACTCTCACACTGACCACAAAACCAACCAACCAACCAACCAACCAACCAACCAACCAACCAACCAACCAACCAACCAACCAACCAACCAACCAACCAACCAACCAGCCAACCAACCAACCAACCAACCAACCAACCAACCAACCAAGAGTACTTCAATAATTTTCTGAAAGTCGCAATCGCTGTTGATGTTCTTATGGCAACAGGTGACGAATTCCAGAGGGTACCCAGCAAACACAAAACATTTGTATAACATTTATACAACGTCGGCCCAACGTCTTCGTTGCAACACAATAATAAATAGAGGCCTAGAAAAAATGACACCGGAACAAGACAGTATCACACCGATAGCAGGCACGATTTCTTTGTTCTCATGAGCAAAACTATCTAAATAGTAAAAGTGTTTTGTCTGTACAAAGATATTGCTCACGGCAAATCCTACTGTATATAAGCCTACAACGCACGCATTCGCTGATCGGAAACCCCAGATAAAGTTGCTTTCGTTTAGACAGCGCCACCTGGTGAAAAATATATTTCTAATGCCATCTGGTGAATCAAATGAATATTTTTTCCTGTAAACAAATTCACAATGAAGGCCTGTGTGTGGTCTTGCAATTCGTACATTACACTACAGGCCCTGGCTGATATTGGCCTTATATTAAACGTGTCTAGTTTCAAATTACCAGGGTAAAATAAAGCATTGGCGCATTGAAGAGTGCCATTTAGATCTGACTTATTTTAAAACTGTTGGAATCAAACAATTATCATCTGCTTTAACCCTTTAAGTCCTCACGATGCATTAAAGCATCATTTTACATCCCTGAAAATTTTCCTACAACTAAGGGTTTTAGAATGAAAATTTCCATGAAACTGGCTTACCAATACATTGCAATTTTTTTTAATTTTTCAACCACATCAAGTCATCTTCATCCACTGCAAGTCGGGAATTGCGGGAGCAATTCTCGGCTTGTAGTGGATGAAGATGACAATGGTAAATTCAAGCCTGAAAGGCTTAAACATCATTTCCTTCCCCAATTGTATAATTTCACTACTCCACGATTATGAATATAATTCTGATGTACAGTGAAACATAACTGAACTGTGAGGTTAATGTACCCTGTGGTATAATAATTGACTTTGGTAATGTCGTAATTTTAAAATAAAGCAGTATCAAATAAAATAACAAATTATGTTGGCTACTCATATTCATCCCCAGAGATGTCTGCTGAGTATGCTTATATTAAATTTCAAAACTGGACAACACCAAATATTTGTTTGCTATGTAAACATGTCATAACTGTTTTTTACTGTGTTGACAAAGGCTTAATTTTTGTCGAAGTGAGAAAACATATTTTTATGGGTTTGGTAACGGTTTGCATGGAATGCACGATAATACACGGTAATACGGTTTCAAATATGTTTTAAATCAATGGAAATATCACTAAATTTGATACAATAATTTTTGATAGATGTTCAGCTAATCCAATAATTCAATATGGGAGATGTCTATTTATCATACAATATAAATGTGTCTCGTAATTTGAAGCTGGACATTTCGTTAGCAATTCCAGTTTCGAATAAATATAAATGGTCAATTTTAAATATTTACATCAGACCCTGCAGATATTTTTCTTTTGTCGCCACATGTGAGTCTATCATATCAAGTTGCAACCATTCAGTGAGCTAAAGACTGACTTAACCCTTTCAAGACTGACTTTACATTCTCATCCTCATCCACTGCAAGCCGTGAATTGCTGTCGCAATTCTCGACTTGTAGTGGATGACGATGATTTGATGTGGGTGAAAGAAAATTGCCATGTATTGGTAAACCAGTTTCATTGAAATAATTGTTCTAAAACCCTTTGTGGTAGGAAAAGTAGCCTAAGTCTGTTTTCAGGGATGTATAATGATGCTTTAATGCATCGTGTAGGCTTAAAGGGTTCAGGGTGATTTTAGTGAAGGTTTTTTTCAATTTGAAATCACCATAAATATTTTAGTTAGCTCTTTCTGTTTCATTTGAATAATATGGCCATTATAACTATGTTACTTCTTTCTGCGCGGAGAACGTCTTTATTCGTCAGAATCTGTATACGTCATAAGACGGTCCTCGCGCTGCAAGGGTTACTATTACAATTACCGTGCACACTTCAGATAGTGACTTAGTCAGTTGAACCATCGCAAATTAAAGTTACTTGCAGCCTGAATGAAAACCACATCATGAATGATGTCAAGCCATAATTATGCAGGCGTAGTAGGCATATAGGGTAATCTAGTCACGTGATGTGTGGTGTGATATTAGCACTGGCAGCCGTGGAGAAAATCTGGAATTAAAGATAGATATTTATTGATGACGGTAAGTCTATGCAGAATTATGCGTCATTAAAATGAACATATGTAGCCTACATGACTATATACAACAGGATTAGTTCGGTAAAATATGCAGTTAACTTAAACATGTTAAAATCAAACGACATTATATACTAAAACAGGCACAGGTTAAATAAAATATGCAACAGAACTTTTTAAAATAACCTACAGTTAAACAGCATTGGCATGATATTTTTAAGTTTCCCGCACCAAAACCAGAGTTAAAATAGCTACTGCATAGAGCAAAAAAAAACCTCTGGAAAGCGTAGAAACCGAGTAATTACATAGTGAGTGAGAGTATGTATAAAGAAGAATATTATAATATTAGTTACATTTAACATGTTAAAAAACAACCTAAAAAATGCATTGACTGACGTCAGCTCGAAACATTAAGATGATTAGAGGAGTCACCAGCCGCACCAGTTGCTGATACCACAGAACTATTTAAAATAACCTACAGTTAAACAGCATTGGCATGATATTTTTAAGTTTCCCGCACCAAAACCAGAGATAAAATAGCTACTGCATATAGCAAAAAAAACCTCTGGAAAGCGTAGAAACCGAGTAATTACATAGTGAGTGAGAGTATGTATAAAGAAGGATATTATAATATTAGTTACATTTAACATGTTAAAAAAAAATCTAAAAAATGCATTGACTGACGTCAGCTCGAAACACGAAGATGATTAGAGGAATCACCAGTTGCTGATACCACAGTGGTGATCCCCCGACAGCATGGATCATTATGTGAGTGGATGATTAGAGGAATCACCAGCCGCACCAGTCGCTGATACCACAGTGGTGATCCCCCGACAGCATGGATGACATGAGTGGATGATTAGAGGAATCACCAGTCGCACCAGTCACCCTACGCCCCAATTGTTTTATAAAGCGGAGGTACGCGACACGCTTAAGGTTTGAAAACAGCCATAGGTGTATTTTGCTAGGCATATTACTAATGGTCGAAGTGTAGATGACATAGGCCCTAATATATATAAATCTGTCGTCGTTTCCCAGCAAACACGAGACATCGACCCATTGCTGGCCAATGTTGTGCCACCGTCTAAGACGCTGGCCCAGCATCGGTCCAACATTGGGTCGATGTCTCGTGTTCGCTGGGTTGAGAGTGAGTCAAATTCACTGTTGAGTAGTTTGCTTTCGGCAAGTAAACTAGTTCGCTGCGTAGCGAAGTAAGAGCAAGTAATTAAAAAATGAATTTCGTCATCAACAGAGTTTATTGTACATCTTTGACATGTGCGCTGTTCTAGTGGTATTTTTTGCGGCTTGACATGCCTTCCTCGTGCAATTTCTAGCATATGTGAGCTCATTCTCAATCTTGATAGCGCCTTTATCCGAGTTTCGGGCTTTGTTAGACCAATCAGCTTTATATATATTAATCAAACATAATTTGACTTGTTTGATGAGACGATTGGCATTTTCGAAACCTGTGATTTTTCCAAACATCGCAGTGGTTTGTTTGGAATAATAATGACCTGATGTGAGAGCACCAATTAGTTTCACCAATAAAATCAAGAGACGCCAGTGAGTTGTACTGTTTGTTCTGTTTGTTATCCTTGACCTTGTTATAGGCCTACAGTTATTAAGGGACACAATAAAAGGGAGTGGGCCTATCTGCTTACTTGAAAAGTAAGAAGATACTACATTTTGGCTTTAATAATAATTAGAATATATTTATTTTTCGTACTCAGGGTACATGTACATGCAATAGAACAATTGTATTTGCAGAGCGGAATTAGTCCAATTAATCCTAACGTTACAGCTAAGCGTCACAAATTAAATATTTTTCACTTTAGATTTTTTAGAGGCCTAGATTTAGTACTGAATGCCCCTGACCAGCTGACAGGCCCAGAAGCCGGCGCGTGCGACGTCACGAGGCTCAGGGCTCAAACCAGAGTAGAGGAGACTGTGGTAAATTAAAACATAGGGCTAGATGAAATTGCAGTCTAAAAGGTATTGAACTTCCATAGTAAGAAAATGTGAATTTTTCGCTAGGAATCAGCAAGTTAGCCTAATTAGTTTATTCGGTCCGTTTGTGGCTCGAACTCCGAGGCACTGGGTTCAATCCCGACCGTGTCAGATATGCCTACTTATTATAGTGATGTATAGGCCAGACTAGGCCTAGGCGATACAGTGTGCCAAACTGTTCGAAGACCTGTAGCATGCAGTACTGCGCACTATAAAGAACCATTGAAATCCGATATGAGTATGGCATAGCCTAGTCGATCCCGACTTCAAATTCACTGACTGACTGACTGACTGACTGACTGACTGACTGACTGACTGACTGACTGACTGACTGACTGACTGACTCGATCACTCGATCACTCGATCATTCGATCACTCGATCACTCGATCACTCACTCACTCACTCACTCACTCACTCACTCACTCACTCACTCACTCACTCACTCACTCACTCACTCACTCACTCACTCACTCACTCACTCACTCACTCACTCACTCACTCACTCACTCACTCACTCACTCACTCACTCACTCACTCACTCACTCACTCACTCACTCACTCACTCACTCACTCACTCACTCACTCACTCACTCACTCACTCACTCACTCACTCACTCACTCACTCACTCACTCACTCACTCACTCACTCACTCACTCACTCACTCACTCACTCACTCACTCACCTACTCACTACGCACGGTAGGGGCCTATCTACTCAAATCCAAGAAGTCGTATCTTCTACTTCATTAAGACTTATTTTAAAACTGTTGGAATCAAACAATTATCATCTGCTTTAACCCTTTAAGCCTCACGATGCATAAAAACATCATTTTACATCCCTGAAAACAGACCTAATTTTCCTACAACTAAGGGTTTTAGAATGAAAATTTTCATGAAACTGGCTTACCAATACATTGCAATTATCTTTAATTTTTCAACCACATCAAGTCATCTTCATCCACTGCAAGTCGAGAATTGCGGGAGCAAATTCGCGGCTTGTAGTGGATGAAGATGACAATGGTAAATTCAGGCCTGAAAGGGTTAAACATCATTTCGTTCTCCAAATGTATAATTTCACTACTCTACGCTTATGAATGTAATTCTGATGTACAGTGAAACTTAACTGAGCTGTGAGGTTAATGTACCCTGTGGTATAATGACTGACTTTGGTAATGTCGTAATTTTAAAATAAAGCAGCATCAAATAAAATAGCAAATTATGTTGGCTACTCATATGCATCTCCAGAGATGTATGCTGAGTAGGCCTTTGTTAAATTTCAATACAGGACAACACCAAATATTTGTTTGCTAGGTAAACATGTCATAACTGTTTGTTACTGTGTTGACAAAGGCTTAATTTTTGACGAAGTGAGAAAACATATTTTTATGGGTTTGGCAACGTTTTGCATGGAATGCACGATAATATACAGTAATACGGTTTCAAATATGTTTTAAATCAATGGGAATATCACAGAATTTGCTACAATAATTTTTGATAGATGTTCAGCTAATCCAATAATTTAATATGGGAGATGTCTATTTATCATAAAATATAAATGTGTCTCGTAATTTGAAGCTGGACATTTCGTTAGCAATTCCAGTTTCGAATAAATATAAATGGTCAATTTTAAATATTTACATCAGACCCTGCAGATATATTGCTTCTGTCGCCACATGTGAGTCTATTATATCAAGTCTCAGCCAGTCAGTCAGCCTAAGGCTGACTTAACCCTTTCAAGCCTGACTTTACATTGTCATCGTCATCCACTACAAGCCGCGAATTGCTGTCGCAATTCTCGACTTGTAGTGGATGACGATGATTTGATATGGGTGAAAAAGTAGAGAAAATTGCCATGTATTGGTAAACCAGTTTCATTGAAATATTCGTTCTAAAACCCTTTGTTGTAGGAAAAGTAGGCTAAGTCTGTTCTCAGGGATGTATAATGATGCTTTAGTGCATCGTGAAGGCTTAAAGGGTTGAGTTCAGGGTGATTTTAGTGAAGTCAGTTGGTGAATCTTCTCTTCAGAAAAGGAATTTTGGCTATTCTAACTCTTTAGAAGTTGCGCACAATAAAAACAGTCTCATCATATTTTATATACTTGCAGATAGGTCAACATACAAGACTTCAATATTAAAGTAGACTAACTTTATGACCTGCTTAGTCTTAACCCTTACAGCACTGAGATATTTTTGTATAATCCACGGAGACCAAAGGGTTTTTTTCAATTTGAAATCACCATAAATATTTTAGTTAGCTCTTTTTGTTTCATTTGAATAATATGGCCATTATAAATATGTTACTTCTTTCTGCGCGGAGAACGTCTTTATTCGTCAGAATCTGTATACGTCATAAGACGGTCCTCGCGCTGCAAGGGTTAATATTACAATTACCGTGCACACTTCAGATAGTGACTTAGTCAGTTGAACCATCGCAAATTAAAGTTACTTCCAGCCTGAATGAAAACCACACCATGAATGATGTCAAGCCATAATTATGCAGGCGTAGTAGGCATATAGGCTAATCTAGTCACGTGATGTGTGGTGTGATATTAGCACTGGCAGCCGTGGAGAAAATCTGGAATTAAAGATAGATATTTATTGACGACGGTAAGTCTATGCAGACTTATGCGTCATTAAAATGAACATATGTACATGACTATATACAACAGAATTAGCTCGGTAAAATATGCAGTTAACTTAAACATGTTAAAATCAAACGACATTATATACTAAAACAGGCACAGGTTAAATAAAATATGCATCAAAACTATTTAAAATAACCTACAGTTTCCCGCACCAAAACCAGAGATAAAATAGTTACTGCAATAGCAAAAAAAACATCTGGAAAGCGTAGAAGCCGAGTAATTACATAGTGAGTGAGAGTATGTATAAAGAAGAATATTATAATATTAGTTACATTTAACATGTTAAAAAACAATCTAAAAAATGCATTGACCGACGTCAGCTCGAAACACCAAGATGATTAGAGGAATCACCAGCCGCACCAGTCGCTGATACCACAGTGGTGATCCCCCGACAGCATGGATGACATGAGTGGATGATTAGAGGAATCACCAGCCGCACCAGTCGCTGATACCACAGTGGTGATCCACCGACAGCATGGATGACATGAGTGGATGATTAGAGGAATCACCAGCCGCACCAGTCACCCTACGCCCCAATTGTTTTATAAAGCGGAGGTACGCGACACGCTTAAGGTTTGAGAACAGCCATAGGTGTATTTTGCTAAGCATATTACTAATGGTTGAAGTGTAGATGACATAGGCCCTAATATATATAAATCTGTCGTCGTTTCCCAGCAAACACGAGACATCGACCCAATGCTGGACCAATGTTGTGCCACCGTCTAAGACGCTGGCCCAGCATCGGTCCAACATTGGGTCGATGTCTCGTGTTCGCTGGGTTGAGAGTGAGTCAAATTCACTGCTGAGTAGTTTGTTTTCGGCAAGTAAACTAGTTCGCTGCGTAGCGAAGTAAGAGCAAGTAATTAAAAAATGAATTTCGTCATCAACAGAGTTTAATGTACATCTTTGACATGTGCGCTGTTCTAGTGGTATTTTTTGCGGCTTGACATGCCTTCCTCGTTCAATTTCTAGCATATGTGAGCTCATTCTCAATCTTGATAGCGCCTTTATCCACCTTGTGTCGGGGAAGTAAAACAGATATTCTTCTAGCGAGTGGTCGAATTAAAACTTTATGTACGTTCGCAATTTAATGGAGTTTCGGGCTTTGTTAGACCAATCAGCTTTATATATATTATTCAAACATAATTTAACTTGTTTGATGAGACGATTAGCATTTTGAAACCTGTGATTTTTCCAAACATCGCAGTGGTTTGTTTGGAATAATAATGACCTAATGTGAGAGCACCAATTAGTTTCACCAATAAAATCAAGAGACGCCAGTGAGTTGTACTGTTTGTTCTGTTTGTTATCCTTGACCTTGTTATAGGCCTACAGTTATTAAGGGACACAATAAAGGGAGTAGGCCTATCTGCTTACTTGAAAAGTAAGAAGATAATACATTTTGGCTTTAATAATAATTATAATATATTTATTTTTCGTACTCAGGGTACATGCACATGCAATAGAACAATTGCATTTGCAGAGCGGAATTAGTCCAATTAATCCTAACGTTACAGCGTCACAAATTAAATATTTTTCACGTTAGATTTTTTTAGAGGCCTAGATTTAGTACTGAATGCCCCTGACCAGCTGACAGGCCCAGAAACCGGCGCGTGCGACGTCACGAGGAGACTGTTGTAAATTAGAATTAGAACATAGGGCTAGATGAAATTGCAGTCTAAAAGTTATTGAACATGCAGTAAGAAACTGTGAATATTTCGCTAGAAATCAGGAAGCAATTTGCTTATTCGGTATGGTTGTGGCTCGAAATTCAAATCCCGATCGGGTCAGATATGACTACTTATTATTATAGTGGTTGTGATGTATAGGCCCTAGGCGATACAGTGTGCCAAACTGTTCAAAGACATGGAGCATGCAGTGCTGCATGATGCCCTGTGCACTATAAAGAACCATTAATATCCGATAAGAGTATGGCATAGTCGATCCCGACTTCAGACTCACTCACTCACTCACTCACTCACTCACTCACTCACTCACTCACTCACTCACTCACTCACTCACTCACTCACTCACTCACTCACTCACTCACTCACTCACTCACTCACTCACTCACTCACTCACTCACTCACTCACTCACTCACTCACTCACTCACTCACTCACTCACTCACTCACTCACTCACTCACTCACTCACTCACTCACTCACTCACTCACTCACTCACTCACTCACTCACTCACTCACTCACTCACTCACTCACTCACTCACTCACTCACTCACTCACTCACTCACTCACTCACTCACTCACTCACTCACTCACTCACTCACTCACTCACTCACTCACTCACTCACTCACTCACTCACTCACTCACTCACTCACTCACTCACTCACTCACTCACTCACTCACTCACTCACTCACTCACTCACTCACTCACTCACTCACTCACTCACTCACTCACTCACTCACTCACTCACTCACTCACTCACTCACTCACTCACTCACTCACTCACTCACTCACTCACTCACTCACTCACTCACTCACTCACTCACTCACTCACTCACTCACTCACTCACTCACTCACTCACTCACTCACTCACTCACTCACTCACTCACTCACTCACTCACTCACTCACTCACTCACTCACTCACTCACTCACTCACTCACTCACTCACTCACTCACTCACTCACTCACGCACGCACGCACGCACGCACGCACGCACTCACTCACTCACTCACTCACTCACTCACTCACTCACTCACTCACTCACTCACTCACTCACTCACTCACTCACTCACTCACTCACTCACTCACTCACTCACTCACTCACTCACTCACTCACTCACTCACTCACTCACTCACTCACTCACTCACTCACTCACTCACTCACTCACTCACTCACTCACTCACTCACTCACTCACTCACTCACTCACTCACTCACTCACTCACTCACTCACTCACTCACTCACTCACTCACTCACTCACTCACTCACTCACTCACTCACTCACTCACTCACTCACTCACTCACTCACTCACTCACTCACTCACTCACTCACTCACTCACTCACTCACTCACTCACTCACTCACTCACTCACTCACTCACTCCCTCGCTCGCTCGCTCGCTCGCTCGCGTGTGTTTGTTTGTTTGTTTGTTTGTTTGTTTGTTTGTTTGTTTGTTTATTTGTTTGTTTGTTTGTTTGTTTGTTTGTTTGTTTGTTTGTTTGTTTGTTTTTTTGTTTGTTTGTTTGTTTGTTTGTTTGTTTGTTTGTTTGTTTGTTTGTTTGTTTGTTTGTTTGTTTGTTTGTTTGTTTGTTTGTTTGTTTGTTTGTTTGTTTGTTTGTTTGAGCAGCGCATTTTTTGCGCTATCATCAAATTTCTAAAGTTATCCAATCTAATGGATTGACAGATATTTGAAATAATCACTTGTGTTGATATTTTCTTTTACCTTCATTAAATTAGGGCTAGATGAAATTGCAGTCTAAAAGTTATTGAACTTGCAGTAAGAAACTGTGAATATTTCGCTAGAAATCAGGAAGCAATTTGCTTATTCGGTATGGTTGTGGCTCGAAATTCAAATCCCGATCGGGTCAGATATGACTACTTATTATTATAGTGGTTGTGATGTATAGGCCCTAGGCGATACAGTGTGCCAAACTGTTCAAAGACATGGAGCATGCAGTGCTGCATGATGCCCTGTGCACTATAAAGAACCATTAATATCCGATAAGAGTATGGCATAGTCGATCCCGACTTCAGACTCACTCACTCACTCACTCACTCACTCACTCACTCACTCACTCACTCACTCACTCACTCACTCACTCACTCACTCACTCACTCACTCACTCACTCACTCACTCACTCACTCACTCACTCACTCACTCACTCACTCACTCACTCACTCACTCACTCACTCACTCACTCACTCACTCACTCACTCACTCACTCACTCACTCACTCACTCACTCACTCACTCACTCACTCACTCACTCACTCACTCACTCACTCACTCACTCACTCACTCACTCACTCACTCACTCACTCACTCACTCACTCACTCACTCACTCACTCACTCACTCACTCACTCACTCACTCACTCACTCACTCACTCACTCACTCACTCACTCACTCACTCACTCACTCACTCACTCACTCACTCACTCACTCACTCACTCACTCACTCACTCACTCACTCACTCACTCACTCACTCACTCACTCACTCACTCACTCACTCACTCACTCACTCACTCACTCACTCACTCACTCACTCACTCACTCACTCACTCACTCACTCACTCACTCACTCACTCACTCACTCACTCACTCACTCACTCACTCACTCACTCACTCACTCACTCACTCACTCACTCACTCACTCACTCACTCACTCACTCACTCACTCACTCACTCACTCACTCACTCACTCACTCACTCACTCACTCACTCACTCACTCACTCACTCACTCACTCACTCACTCACTCACTCACTCACTCACTCACTCACTCACTCACTCACTCACTCACTCACTCACTCACTCACTCACTCACTCACTCACTCACTCACTCACTCACTCACTCACTCACTCACTCACTCACTCACTCACTCACTCACTCACTCACTCACTCACTCACTCACTCACTCACTCACTCACTCACTCACTCACTCACTCACTCACTCACTCACTCACTCACTCACTCACTCACTCACTCACTCACTCACTCACTCACTCACTCACTCACTCACTCACTCACTCACTCACTCACTCACTCACTCTGTTTGTTTGTTTGTTTGTTTGTTTGTTTGTTTGTTTGTTTGTTTGTTTGTTTGTTTGTTTGTTTGTTTGTTTGTTTGTTTGTTTGTTTGTTTGTTTGTTTGTTTGTTTGTTTGTTTGTTTGTTTGTTTGTTTGTTTGTTTGTTTGTTTGTTTGTTTGTTTGTTTGTTTGTTTGTTTGTTTGTTTGTTTGTTTGTTTGTTTGAGCAGCGCATTATTTGCGCTATCATCAAATTTCTAAAGTTATCCAATCTAATGGATTGACAGATATTTGAAATAATCACTTGTGTTGATATTTTCTTTTACCTTCATTAAATTAGGCAAAACACCATTGACCCTGAGAAAAAATTGTTGTTTTTTTGTTTACAGCTCGCACGCATTAGATTTGAAAGATTTCTGGTCGAAAACAGGAAATAATAAATAGTGGCCGAATAGCTTGAACGATACATACAGTTGATGATTACGTATTTTTAGAAAATGTGAGTTCAAATCTATTATTTGAATCTTCTAGAATTGAAACAGTCATGACCTTTTGAAATTCATGTATTGACATTGTATAACATTACATTGCTACCTATCATAGAGAAGTAAATGAATGACTGGTTTATTTCGGTTTCTTAATATTCATATTCAATATTTTTTATCAGTAACTCCATAAAGCAGGGTCGCCTTTTTGTGTTGAGAATATTATATCAATGTCCCGACAGTGTACACGAATACGCTTTACCAAACAACAAGGAAAATCATTTAGAAAGCTTATCTAAATAAAGATTCTGCTCTAAGGTCCGAAGACAAACAGCAGTAACTGCTGACTTGAAAAGTAAGCAGCTACTGCTGTTTGTCTTCGCACTGCAGAAAACCTTGTGTAATTGGCGGCACTGTGTGGAGTCGTCTTCTGCCAAGATATATATATCCTAAATGCCTCTCGGGGCATTCTACATGGCGCTAACAGCGGGGACAAGCCACCGCGCTGTCAGTAATATTGAAAATTATTTCGCCTGTTATTTATCAAGGGTGCGAAATGTAGGCTAACCTCACAAATATCGCAACCTTTACAACTCAACACCAGGTGTGGTGATTCTGCTGTGCTAAACTCCTGCCTGAACCACAATTCACACACACACAATTTATAATTATAACTTTGTAGCCTTTAATGATTAAAACTACACTGTAGGGGTGTATTTTATATATTCTTTTGTTATCACACCCAGGTCACAAACTAACTACTATAGTGCATTAGCAACTTAGGTGACTCATGAACTAGTTTTAAAATATTATTTTAGGATGGTCGTACATTTCATAGTCTCATGTTAGTGTAGATTCTGCTATTGCATATTAGAAAGTAGATATGAGGCATATTTTTATAGTTGAGTTATATCTTAAATTTTTTGAGAGATGTTCCACCCCTCTCAACGTTGAGACATCGTTGTTTCTAAGTTTTGTCCATGGGCAAGGAACTTTACCATAAAGTGCTTCGCTTTAATCAGGTGTAAGTGAGTAGGCTACCTGGTAAGACAGGGATGCCTCTGTGTACGGTAAATTCCTAGCGTCAAACGGCTAAAGATCTGTATGCTCCAATGGATGTGAGTTGACTGATATGAAGTAGTACCAGTAAAACAAGAGACGTTGACCACATGCCGGCCCAACGTCGCAGACGATGGGCCTACGTTAACCCAACATTCGGTTAAAGTCTAGTATTTTGTATGATGTTGTTTCAGAATCCTGGCACAGGCTGTTCTTGGTTTACCTGCGAACGCAAATGTTTGACCATAACTTTCTTTTTTTCACCTTCTTGTAGAATTGTAAATCACGCCGAAGCTGACACGTCTGCTCAAAGTTGGGACAACATCTACGACGTTGGCCTAACTTTAAGCAGACGGTTGTGGTGATTATATTTTTTTCGCTGTCCGCCTATGTTTTCCCCGCCCTCCTTTACTGACGTGTTTATATACACGGAGCCAAAAGTAGAATATTTGATGTGTTTGTTCCGTAATAACAAATCCCAAAGAAGCAGCGTGAGTCATTCTCATCCATCTTCTGTCTAATGATGTTTATACCTTCAGTTACTCAGTGCGTGAAAAATGCTATACAAATGTTTTGTGTTTGCTGGGAAACAAGCAAGGTAGACCTATACTGAATGAAAGTTATATTTCTATAGACCTGGTTGAAAATATTTGATAGTATCTTATTATTATTATTTTTTTTTTAAACGTTAACTTCATGCCCCACAAATTGCTCATTTCTCTTTTTTTTCCAATTATTTCCAGTTTTCTCCATTAATCATTTCTCACCTCTTAATACTAATTTTTGACATGGTTGTCAATAATTAGAAATCATGAATTTCGTCTCTATATCTAGCCTAGCGCAACAGAAAAAATAAAAAAACGTTTGTAGTTCTAGTTTATGGACATGTTTACAGCATATGGTCATATTAAGAAACCAAAATAAAATCACCGATTTTTTGATGATTTTAGCCTGGGCCAGTTCTTATTTCTCACTCCTGTCGGTGCCCATAGAGCGGAATTATATACAAGTATGGGTTTTACGCATGCATCGAATAATTTGAGTGCTGTCAGAGGCATAATGGTATATTTTCTGTCACTGAGTAGGCCTTTCTTGATCATAAATAGAGCTTGGTTTGCTTTTTGAGCCTGTCGGCTTGGTTTGCTTTTTGAGCCTGTCGACGTTGTGCCGTTGAAAATATTCCACTAGAAACGAAAACCATTCCCAGATAGATCATTTTATCCACGGTCTGTAAATTGGTGTCGTTATATTTGAAGGTGTCTTTTGATAAACGTCCAACCTTGTTAAAAATCATAACATTAGTTGTATCTGTGTTCACCACCAGACCCCTTTATAGACTATATATTTTGAGTTTATTTAGCAGATATTGTAGATAGGCGGCTGTGGATGCCAGTAACATTACATCATCCGCTAAAAGAAGAGACGACAGAGGTCTTCCCATCAATCTGCACCACGGCATTCGTCAGCTTGTAAAAATTTCTCAAGGTCATTTATGTACACATTGAACAGCAGGGGGCTGAGAGGGCAACCTTGCTTAAGTCCGACTTCGTTAGAGAATGTATTAGTAGTACCGGTTTGAAGTTTAATGGCAGAACGCGTATTGGAATAGATTGAGTGTATTATTTTGATCACGAAAAGGGGAACGTCTGCTTCATAGAGTTTAAACAACATGAGCTTACAGTATCAAAAGCTCGTTTAAAGTCAATAAGTCCAGTGTCAATAAATCCAGTTGTTGACTTTTAGAAGTATTGCAAATAATTTTCCAAAATTATTCTGCAAAGAAATACCACGAAAATTGGTTGCACTGTCCTTAGAACCTTTTCTTATGTACAGGTTTTATGAAACTTGTCTTCCATGCTGTAGGATAGATGCCAGTTGTTAGGATATTGTTAAAAATAGATACAATATGTTTGGTTATGTGACCTCGGACACAGCGGAGCTTTTCATTTATTATACTATCTGGACTAGTTCCTTTGTTTATTTTTAACAAGTTAATCTGCTTGTGTACCTCGTCATATTCAAACAGACGCATACGCTGATCTTGATTATTTGACAAGCATGACTTATGAGGAAAAATGTCATTTCTAAACGTCTGGTGAAAGTTAAAACCTCTTCTTTTAATTCAGGGGAGTTGAACTTTTGAGGAATAGTGTTGTGCTCAGCTCACTAAAGTATTTTTGCAATTCTTCATTTGAAACATTGTTTGCGTCATCCACCTTATCTCGGCCAATAAGACTGTTAACACCTGTCCAGAATTGTTTTTGGGTGTGAGATTTGTTATGAGCTTTTTCTACATTTCGTATCAATTCACCTTTAATATTCCGTTTTTGTCCTCTTACTTTTCTTTTGAAAGATTTTGCTGTAGAGAAATAAGTACCTCGTACACTGGGTATCTAAGAAATAGTCTTTTTGTGGGAAGTAGTTTTCGCTTCAGATTTCAACATGTGTCAATAAGTTTGATTGTATGATTGGCTCGTTTTCTGGGTCGTCTCCGGTGACTAGGTTTAAAACTTTCAAGACACCTATGACGTAACTCCCTTATTATGGCCTGTGTACATAGTGGTAATAACTGGCGATGTTTACATACCTAACTCAAGCTGTTTATACCCTTAATTGGGGAGGGTGGGTGTTGGAAACGCCTAACTGGGTGCCCGGCCTCCATGATAAGGTGCCCCTAATGATAGGTGGCGCCATGCCCCTTTTGAACACTGGATCATCATCACACAATAAGCATAATGATGATATCATGATGATCACATGCAATAAGCATGATGAGCTTATCATGATGATCACATGCAATAAGCATAATGAGGATATCATGATCATCACACGCAATAAGCATAATGATGATATCATGATCATCACATGCAATAAGCATAATGATGATATCATGATGATCACATGCAATAAACATAATGAGGATATCATGATCATCACACGCAATAAGCATATTGAGGATATCATGATCATCACACGCAATAAGCATAATGATGATATCATGATCATCACATGCAATAAGCATAATGATGATATCATGATGATCACATGCAATAAACATAATGAGGATATCATGATCATCACATGCAATAAGCATAATGAGGATATCATGATCATCACATACAATAACCATAATGAGGATATCATGATCATCACATGCAATAAGCATAATGAGGATATCATGATCATCACATACAATAACCATAATGAGGATATCATGATCATCACATGCAATAAGCATAATGAGGATATCATGATCATCACATGCAATAAGCATAGTGAGGATATCATGATCATCACATGCAATAAGCATAATGATGATATCATGATGATCACACGCAATAAGCATAATGAGGATATCATGATCATCACATGCAATAAGCATAATGAGGATATCATGAGCATCACACGCAATAAGCATAATGGTGATATAATGATTATCACATGCAATAAGCATAATGAGGATATCATGATGATCACATGCAATAAGCATAATGAGGATATCATGACTATCACACGCAATAAGCATAATGAGGATATCATGACTATCACATGCAATAAGCATAATGAGGATATCATGACTATCACACGCAATAAGCATAATGATGATATAATGATGATCACACGCAATAAGCATAATGATGATATAATGATGATCACATGCAATAAGCATAATGGTGATATCATGATTATCACATGCGATAAGCATAATGAGGATATCATGATGATCACATGCAATAAGCATAATGAGGATATCATGATGATCACATGCAATAAGTATGATGAGGATATCATGATCATCACATGCAATAAGTATAATGAGGATATCATGATGATCACATGCAACAAGCATAATGATGATATCATGATCATCACATGCAATAAGCATAATGAGGATATCATGATCATCACATGCAATGAGCATAATGAGGATATCATGATGATCACATGCGATAAGCATAATGATGATATCATGATGATCACATGCGATAAGCATAATGAGGATATCATGATCATCACATGTGATAAGTATGCTGAGGATATCATGATCATCACATGCAATAATCATGATCATCACATGCAATAAGCATAATGATGATAGCATGATGATCACATGCAATAATGATGCTAAGAATATCATGATCGTGACATGCAATAAGCATAATGAGGATACCTTGATCATCACATGCAATAAGCATAGAGAGGACATCATGACTATCACACGCAATAAGCATAATGATGATATCATGATGATCACACGCAATAAGCATAATGAGGATATCATGATGATCACACGCAATAAGCATAATGAGGATATCATGATCATCACATGCAATGAGCATAATGAGGATATAATGATCATCACATGCAATAAGCATAATGGTGATATAATGATTATCACATGCAATAAGCATAATGAGGATATCATGATGATCACATGCAATAAGCATAATGAGGATATCATGACTATCACACGCAATAAGCATAATGATGATATAATGATGATCACACGCAATAAGCATAATGATGATATCATGATGATCACACGCAATAAGCATAATGAGGATATCATGATGATCACATGCAATAAGCATAATGAGGATATCATGATCATCACATGCAATAAGCATAATGATGATATCATGATGATCACATGCGATAAGCATAATGAGGATATCATGATCATCACATGTGATAAGTATGCTGAGGATATCATGATCATGACATGCAATAATCATGATCATCACATGCAATAAGCATAATGATGATAGCATGATGATCACATGCAATAAGTATGCTAAGAATATCATGATCGTGACATGCAATAAGCATACTGAGGATATCATGATCATCACATTCAATACACATGATGCTCATGATCATCACATGCAATAAACATGATGAGGATTAACCCATTAAGTGCGGGGATCGTCTTTCTACGTTAGAATCTGCGTATGTAGACGTCAGATTATGGGGAATAAAGACGGTCCCTACTGAAAAAGATAATATATTTCTAATGACCGTAGATCCATAACATAGGTATTCAAATGAAGCGGAAAGAGCCACTAAGACATTTATGATGATTTTACATTGATAAAAACTCTTCTCCGCGGTTTATACAAAAATAATTCAATGCTTTAGGATTTGCTGATGTATTATTTTTCACACCTTCAATGAAAATGCTTGATTTTTATCTGCGCTGAAATACAATTACTGTTTTCGCAGATTTGACGTTCCCTCATACGTGCTTTAATATTAAGCAGGAGAGGAGTCATCGAAGACCTGTACACACAACAATAGTAACCGTTATGAGGCCTCGTTATTGTAACAAACCAATAACTAAAACAAAATGCATTTAAAAAATAATGGTCACTTGAAACATTGAAGACATTTTTTACGAAAGACAACATAAAATAAACCAAATTTTACACATTTTCTGAGAGGGATGCGCGCAGGATTGAACAAAATTTAAAGGATTAAAAAGGATTGTTGAGCACTCTGATTCTTAACAAGTCATTTAAAATGCTCTGAATAGATCTGTAGACTTGAAATGGACTCTGCTCGGGCCACTCAGATCTTCAAAAAGTTATTTAGTGTAAAATGAAGAGCTACCATGTGCAGAACAGGCATGTAGACTTCGTGGGGATTTTAATCATTTTATTGTAAGTGTAGCGTCCTCGTCGTCGTCGTCGTTTCGTTGTAGCGGTTTGGGAGTCATTTGAGAAAATTAAAAAAGATTAAATTTTTTTCAATGATCATTCATAATGGCCGTAAACCTATAACATATGTATTCATATATGTATATATATATAAAACTTTTTCAACGCTTCAATGGTTAATGAAATGCTATGCTTACGGTTTGATGTATGCACATTTCCGACAGCTGCACCACACCACAAATCACGGATATATATCGTTTTTATTCCATTTTATTAGCCGTTTAAATTACAGTTATATTAGAAAGGAAATGAGTGTTCAAACATCAAGATTGGCAAATGTTCGGTTTCAAATTTAACAGATATGAGTAATTTTCACCCACTTGAAGTTGTGACCCGCGGTAGCAAGACACAACTCCAAATGGCTGAAAATTTACATTATTTAATTTAGCGGTTTAAAAGTTAGGATTTTCAATATCTGTTTGCTGGGATGGTATATAACGTATACCGTACGGCTGTCCGCATACTATACTCATCTTACTGGCATTCCACTGAGTTTTTATATGCTACGGAAAAAATAATAAAATGACTTTTTCATATAGGCCTATGCATCATATATTTTTCATCTGATACGTTTGCAGTGTCCATGACATAGAATCGAATACAAATGGTTTGTGAAAAATGATAAATTTAAACATTTTAAAGTAAGATTTCAGTACCTCTTATCATTTGAACTGCCAAAAGTACTGGGTCTCTAGGAAGCTTAATAAGATTATCAGAACTTTCTGTCATTTCCATTAGAAAGGTTAAATTCTAGTGAAAATAAGATAAAATTAACAAATATTATAGGAGTAGTCCACTGTGTACGAACGGCGGGACACATCTGTACCCAGAAAGCACCACGCTGATCACAGAGATTGAGGCAACTGAGGTACAACTAAAACCAGAAACACACATAAAGTGGTATATCCCACTAATATGTTTATTAGTTTCACCAGCTGACTTAGGTCAAAAGGTTGCCTTACATCGTCCCCTTATATATGAAAGGGTGTATCTGCCACTTCATAAAGTGGCAGATACACCCTTTCATATCCGAGGGGATGAAATATCAACACGTGATAAAGTTTCAGCCAAACAGTGAGTTTAAAACTGCCTCAAGTTTTAGACTTCAGACTTAAGTCGCTGGTGAAACCGACCCCTGATCTACTAATTGTATAATATACGGGCCTATATTTATACTGCTGCGGCCAGTGGGATATAAGGAGTATTTTTTAAAATAAATAATTCAAGGTCTAAAATGTAGTAAATAATTGATTGCATGTCCTGACAAAAATATTAAGGTTCACTTCTTACAATTGATCATAAAAATGTATGTTCAACTACAAATACATAAATGCATGTGTTGACTTTTTCTTGCATCGCTTCGCTCTGCATGCATGAGAATATTACATATTTTAGGGCATATTTTCACTTCTCTTCGAAATGTGATAACATAAGCCCTGAAAATTGTTTGCCAATAGCGAAATAATTAATTAGCTGCGAGTGTCACGTGTAAAAAAATAATTGTCCTTTTAAACTTGGCAAGAACATTATTATTTTCGAAGGCTCCAACCCTACAACTCAAACCCGTGTAATGTGACATTGTACACAAAACTAACCTGATCCGTGTAAAGGATCCGCGGAAAGTATCCAGAATCAGTCGCCCTGAGCGAGGGGATCTGCCAGCAAGCCTAGGACTCCACTATACGGTTCACATCCAGGCTGATCCACTTTCCTTCTCCATGCGGATCCACAGTATGGTACCGCGCTTTTCCGCACTGTAGACGCCACAGCAGGAGACCCCAGCAAAGCACCCAATGCTGGCTCAATCTAGGGCCAACGTCGTAAACGTTGAATTCAGCCAGCACCGGGCAGAGATCCCGAAGGCTTGGGCAGCCGCAGAAGACGCTGCAAGAGCAATGACGTCTGGAACACGGCCAAGGCACTGGGAGAGTTATTGCCGGCGTAAACTACTACTTTCTGGGGCCCATTATATGTGTGATTTTCTTGTATATTGATCTATGTTGTCTAAATACTGCCGTGTCTGTATCCAAAAATACAGCATTCGTTTGCACCGATACAGCCTGCATTGAGAACATAATCATATTGATTTTCGAATGAATTTATGAAACGAACTATTGGGAGAAGAAACTTATTTGAAGTAAAAAACATGATTAGCCTATGTCATGCGGTGAAATATCGGCGCTTTTAATCGTAAACATTATATAAAATCGAGACACTGTTGGCTAATATTGAATGTTATGATTTAATGTTGTTATATATGTTAAAGTTCTGACTAACATGTTGTGGCATATGATATTTGAAATAATTTTTTCACATATATGAATAAATAATCCCTATGTAGTAAAATTGGTAATATAGGTAAACATGCATGCATTTCAGTTTGAAACCAGACCATAGCACAAAAAGTGACTACATGTATAAGGTAATTAGTGTATGCTGCATCATGCAATTGATGTCGTTGAATTGTTACCATATTAAATATACATTATTTTAAACAAATATCAATTCAGAGTTAAATCAGTATCCAGAGAAAAGCACTTTCCAAATCTTTTTTTTCTGATCCTGTATTATAGTGAAAGTGTACATCATAAAATGGTGAAGCAACTGAGTCGAAACTTCGCTATTTTCACATTTAACCAGCTAATATGATATCTTATCTGTCTGCTTTTTTACTAGAATAAAACAATTCAAACACATAATAAAGTTTATATGCAATATTTATTAATACAATCCTACAATACAATGGTATCACATAAATTATACATTATAACAGCAGTTTGATATCTTAAAATATTTGATTTTGAACAATATATATAGGCCTATTCTTTAGACCACTTTACCACGTATATCTAGCTTTTTACAAACCCCTAAAATTCCTGAGATTGTGTCATCACTTCCAGCATTTCACCCTCCGTAGTAAAATCATCGGATGCAATAGATTCCTATGGTATAGGACAGAGATATGAATGTGTGCTGCGATAAGCTCCCAGCACCGAAATGGCTACAGTGCTATATGCTACAAAAGAGAGTTGAAGCCAAGAAAACGACTAAACTAGTTTTAAATTCCATGAGGTATATTGTCATGTGAACAAGACTGCCACAAACAATCACAATTGCAAACAAACACAGCATCTCACCAGCACGAGAGTCATTTACACAGTGTTGCAATGTTGCTTTGGTAATTTTTCGTATTTACTGTGAGCTTTATTCCTCCTTTAGAATAATAGGATATAGTACGTTTCTGTCTTTCTATTATTGAAATATAATATATTTTGAAACTCATAATAAGACAATGGACTTTTAATAGTCTCGCATTAAACTAATAAAGACCGTATTATTGCATATAGTAGGCATATTTGTATTATTTCGATATTGAAATATTGTTTTAAAATAATATGAATTCTGGAACGAAGCACACATTAATGGAGTAAATTTAGTTGTGATAGATCGTCAGTTGAAATGTATTACATTCGTTAGTTTTTCAGTTTTAATCTAATAAAAACAAGATAAGAAATAATCTTTGGCAGACTAATTTTTCTTATAATATTATACTTTTTACCAGAATTTCCGCTACAACATATGATAGTCCCATTTAAGTAGAATGTAATGATACCGTTTTTTGCAGTCACCTGTGTAACTTCGGGGCCTGGAGGTCAGCCCTCGTGGCCTGGAGGGCGGTGGCCCTGGTGCAGTGGTTATAACTGCCTGCTTGGAATGTCAGAGATCGCGGGTTCGAGCCCTGCTCTGCCATTCAAGCTTCTCCCTGGCCAAGAGGTAGCGTGCTTGGCCTCAGACCGCCAGGGCTCGAATTTCGAATTCTGTGTCTGGAGGACAGGGTCATCTCATTCATCTCACCATTATCAGGAGGTTCTCCTGGCCCAGTTTAGCCTACATGTGCACAAAGCTGGCCTAAGAGGTCAAACGTCGGTGCCTTGAGGTCAGACCTCGTGGCCTGGAGGTCAGCCCTCGGGGCGTGGAGGTCAAACCTCGTGGCCTGGAGGTCAAACCTTGTGGCCTGGAGGTCAAACCTCGTGGCCTGAAGGACAAACATCGTGGCCTGGAGGTCAAACCTCGGGGCCTGGAGGTCAGACCTCGTGGCCTGGAGGTCAGCCCTCGGGGCGTGGAGGTCAGCCCTCGGGGCTTGTAGGTCAAACCTCGAGGCCTGGAGGTCAGACCTCGTGGCCTGGAGGTCAAACCTCGTGGCCTGAAGGACAAACATCGTGGCCTGGAGGTCAAACCTTGTGGCCTGGAGGTCAGACCTCGTGGCCTGGAGGTCAGACCTCGTGGCCTGGAGGTCAGACCTCGGGACCTGGATGTCAGACATCGTGGCCTGGGGGTTAATCCTCGTGCCTGTAGGTCAGAACTCGTGGCCTGAAGGTCAAACATCGGGGCCTGGAGGTCAGACCTCGGGGCATGGGGGTCTGACCTCGTGGCCTGGAGGTCAAACATCGGGGCCTGGAGGTCAAACCTCGGGACCTAGTGGTCTGACCTCGGGGCTTGGAGGTCAGGCCTCGGGGCTTGGAGGTCAGCCCTCGGGGCGTGGAGGTCAAACCTCGTGGCCTGGAGGTCAAACATCGTGGCCTGGAGGTCAAACCTCGTGGCCTGGAGGTCAGCCTTCGGGGCCTGGAGGTCAGACCTCGTGGCCTGGAGGTCAGACCTCGTGGCCTGGAGGTCAGACCTCGGGGCCTGGAGGTCAGACCTCGTGGCCTGGGGGTCAAACCTCGTGGCCTGTAGGTCAGACCTCGTGGCTGAAGGTCAAACTTCGGGGCCTGGAGGTTGGACCTCGGGGCCTAGAGGTCAGACCTCGTGGCCTGGAGGTCAGACCTCGGGACCTGGAGGTCAGACATCGTGGCCTGGAGGTCAAACCTCGTGGCCTGAAGGACAAACATCGTGGCCTCGAGGTCAAACCTCGGGGCCTGGAGGTCAGACCTCGTGGCCTGGAGGTCAGCCCTCGGGGCCTGGAGGTCAAACCTCGGGACCTAGTGGTCTGACCTCGGGGCTTGGACGTCAGGCCTCGGTGCTTGGAGGTCAGCCCTCGGGGCGTGGAGGTCAAACCTCGTGGCCTGGAGGTCAAACCTCGTGGCCTGAAGGACAAACATCGTGGCCTGGAGGTCAAACCTCGGGGCCTGGAGGTCAGACCTCGTGGCCTGGAGGTCAGCCCTCGGGGCGTGGAGGTCAGCCCTCGGGGCTTGTAGGTCAAACCTCGAGGCCTGGAGGTCAGACCTCGTGGCCTGGAGGTCAAACCTCGTGGCCTGAAGGACAAACATCGTGGCCTGGAGGTCAAACCTTGTGGCCTGGAGGTCAGACCTCGTGGCCTGGAGGTCAGACCTCGTGGCCTGGATTTCAGACCTCGGGACTTGGAGGTCAGACATCGTGGCCTGGGGGTTAATCCTCGTGCCTGTAGGTCAGAACTCGTGGCCTGAAGGTCAAACATCGGGGCCTGGAGGTCAGACCTCGGGGCATGGGGGTCTGACCTCGTGGCCTGGAGGTCAAACATCGGGGCCTGGAGGTCGAACCTCGGGACCTAGTGGTCTGACCTCGGGGCTTGGAGGTCAGGCCTCGGGGCTTGGAGGTCAGCCCTCGGGGCGTTGAGGTCAAACCTCGTGGCCTGGAGGTCAAACATCGTGGCCTGGAGGTCAAACCTCGTGGCCTGGAGGTCAGCCTTCGGGGCCTGGAGGTCAGACCTCGTGGCCTGGAGGTCAGACCTCGTGGCCTGGAGGTCAGACCTCGGGGCCTGGAGGTCAGACCTCGTGGCCTGGGGGTCAAACCTCGTGGCCTGTAGGTCAGACCTCGTGGCTGAAGGTCAAACTTCGGGGCCTGGAGGTTGGACCTCGGGGCCTAGAGGTCAGACCTCGGGGCCTGGAGGTCTGACCTCGTGGCCTGGAGGTCAAACCTCGGGGCCTGGAGGTCTGACCTCGGGGCTTGGAGGTCAGACCTCGTGGCCTGGTGGTCAGACCTCGTGGCCTGGAGGTCAGACCTCGGGGCCTGGAGGTCAAACCTGGTGGCCTAGAGGTCAGACCTCGGGGCCTGGAGGTCAGACCTCGGGGCCTGGAGGTCTGACCTCGTGGCCTGGAGGTCAAAAATCGGGGCCTGAAGGTCAAACCTCGGGGACTGGAGGTCAGACCTCGTGACCTGGAGGTCAAACCTCGTGGCCTGGAGATCTAGCCTCGGGCCTGGAGGTCCCACCTCGTGGCCTGGAGGTCAGACCTCGGGGCCTGAAGCTCAGAACTCGGGGCCTGGTGGTCAGACCTCGTGACCTGGAGGTCAAACCTCGTGGCCTGGAGAGCTAACCTCGGGCCTGGAGATCCCACCTCGTGGCCTGGAGGTCAGACCTCGGGGCCTGGAGGTCAGACCTCGGGGCCTCCAGGTTAGACCATTAGCCAGACATTTCCCAGTAGTTAAGAATTGCAACAAAAGCGGGGAGGCATTGAGCAGGTTGATAAACATGATAAGTGACGTCTGGCAGGGATGCCGGATTCCAGCAAACACCAGACGTTGAACCAATGCTGGCTTAATGTCTGCGACGCTGGCTCAACATTGAACCAGCATTGGCTCGACGTCTTGTTTTAGAAGGGGTTATCTCACTTCTATCCTACGAATACAATGCGTTCAAACAAGTTCTGTGGCTCAATGTTGAGCCAGCGTCGCAGGCGGTGGCCCAACATTGAAACAACATCATGTCAACGTAACTACATTGTTATTGGTATTTTAATGAGATTTGGAGTTTTCATTTATTATTCCGACGTTGATCTGTTCAAACTTCTGAGTGAATTGGTTTATTCAATTCCCCTAGATCCAAAGTTAAATCCGAGCTCGTAACAATTGGGCTACCGGTAATACCTTACCATGTTCAAGTATATTTTCTGCGACGTTGCGAGTCACATATTGGTAGATGAACAAGTTCAATGAAAATGGGACGACATGTCCGTGGCTATGAATCTCAGGTCCCAAATTACGATTATTTCATCTACAAGTTCTCCTGCTGACTTGTTTGTTACTAACGCTACTATGGTTTGTTACTTGTTTGCTACTATTGTTTGTTACTTGTTTGCTACTATTGTTACTATTATTTGGCACGTGTGTGTTACTATTGTTACTATTGCTTGTTACTTGTTTGCTACTATTGTTATTATTGTTTTTACTTGTTTGTTACTATTGTTGCTATTGCTTGTTACTTGTTTGTTACTATTGTTACTATTGTTGTTTACTTGTTTGTTACTATTGTTGTTTGTTACTTGTTTATTACTATTGTTTGTTACTTGTTTGCTACTATTGTTACTATTGTTTGTTACTTGTGTGTCACTATTGCTACTATTGTTTGTTACTTGTTTTTTTACTTGTTTGTTACTATTGTTTTTTACTTGTTTGTTACTATTGTTACTATTGTTTGTTACTTGTTTGTTACTATTGTTACTATTGTTTGTTACTTGTTTGTTACTATTGTTACTATTGTTTGTTACTTGTTTGTTACTATTTCTCGTTATTTGAAGCTAGAATTGCTGCCACACTTTCCAGCTTCAAATGATAATAAAATGATAAAAAATATCCCCCAAAATGAAGTATTTGTTTAATTGAACATCTACCGCTATTTTTTACCAATTTCAATGACATTTTATTTGGTTCGAATTCTGTCTGAAACCGTAGGCCCTATTTATGCGGGCCTAGGCTTCACACGCCCCCCGCCGCCCCCCCCCTTGTGAGGGCATGTAGTTCCGGATCTTGTAGAGTGACAGAATTTAGGACGAACCTAATGGATAACAGATGTAGCTGACCTGATCTGCTCAATAGTTTGTCTTCTTACATTCACCACACACCCCTAACATTAGGCACTAGGCGTCCATCCCACTCAGTATCTTAAACCCAAGATTATTTTCTGTCACTTCCATTATAGTCCTGCAGTAGCCCCAAGAAGTGTGTTTTTGAGTCCACCCAATGTTTTTTTGTGTATTTTTTACACCTACAGCATATATAGGTCACAAATCTTTGAGCATTTTTTTTTAATTGGCGTTTATGCAAATGAGATGTCGCCATTGTTGAAAAATCTAGTTTTCTGCAAAACTTTGTGACTATTCACTGAAAATCTTCGTGTGATATTTCTATTACCATGTTTTCTGGGTCAGAGAACACGATGGAATCATCTAAAATAGCTGAAAATATGAATCCATGTATTTGCATGCAAATCAGCTATCCAATTTACGAAGAAAACAGGCATTCGCAATTACATCAGACATGATGATTATTAGTTTAGTTGAAAAATAGGGTTCCCGTGCACCTTCGGAAATATACTTCTAATTTGGTGCATCTAGCTTAGAAAAAAACCGTATAAAACGATTAGCTATGTTAAAAAGCTGAAAAATTGTCCCACTTGCCATTTTTATGCAAACTTGTCCCGCCATTACCGACAAATGTATATTTAGTTATAGCTCGGTCAATATCACAGATAACGGCACAATAAGGGTGTCTACACACATGTTTTGAAGGTTAAAGAAGACAATAAAATCATTTTTAGAGTGATCTGCTGTGTTTGAGAAAAAAATAGCATGCAAATTAGCGCCGCCATTACCGAAAAATGCATATCTATTTATAGCTCGGTCAATATCACAGATGACGGCACAAGGAGTGTGTCCACACCTATATTTTGAAGGTCATTTTTGGAGTGATCTGGTCTGTTGCAAAAAAAAATAGTATGCAAATTAGTGTCGCCATTACTGAAAAATTTATTCCACTTCATATGTTACTCAATAACAATATCCTTAAAAACTAAACACTTAAAAATGTCTGCCCCTAGGTTCTGAGGGCTAGTAAACACAATTAAAATATCATAAGATTGATCTAAAAGGCTTGAAAAACACTAACTGCGTTTCCAACATTTTAGAGACCAGAACCATTTTTGAAATTACCGTAAAGATAACACAGGATAGGCCTATCATAGTTTGTGTTTTAGACTTAGACCAGCCTTTGTAGGCTAAATTGAACTGATATAATTCTACATGCATGACATGATGGATATGTTTATTTCTAAAATATAAAGTCTATGCTGTAATAGGCTATATATATAGTATCTCCATTTAATGTTATGCGTGGTCTAGCCTAGACAAGAGCTGGACAGCACAATACTTTCACATAGTGGGGAGCCTAGGCTGAAGGTGTGATCACAGCTACTTCAAAAATTATCTCAGCCACTACAAAGATGGTCTTGGCCGCTGAAGAAGTGATCACAGCCACTTCAAAAGTTAATTCAGACACTATAAAAGTGATCGTGGCCACTAAAGAAATGGTCACAGCCACTTTAAAAGTTATCTCTCACTACAAAAGTGTTCTTGACCACTGAAGAATTAAGCAACATCTTTAAAAATTATCTCAGTCACCCCAAAGGTGATCTTGCCTGCTAACAAACTGATATCAGCCACTAAAAAAATCTTGGTCACAACAAAAGTGATCTTGGCTACTGAAGAAGTGATCACAGCCACTGTCAGTACAAAAGTGCTCTTGGGCACTCATATCTCTTCCACTACAACGGTGATCTTGGCCACTAACATACTGAGAAAATGATCATGGTCACTGAAGAAGTCATATCAGCCACTACAAAAGGGATCTTGGGCATTGCAGAAGTGATCACAGTCACTTTACAAGTTTTCTTAGTCGCTACAAAGGTGATCCAGGCCACTGACGAAGTGATCACAGCCACTTTAAAAGTTAACTCTTGTCACTGAAGAATTAAGCATAGCATATTTAAAAATTATCAGCCACGGCAAAGGTGATCTTGACCGCTAACAAACTGATATCGACCACTAAAATGTGATCTCACACACTACAAAAGTGATCTTGGCCACTGACTAAGTAATCACAGCATCTTTAAAAATTATCATAGCCACCGCAAAGGTGATATTGGCCACTAACAAACTGATATCAGCCACTAAAATAGTGATCTCGTCACTACAAAAGTGATCTTGAAGAAGTGATCACAGCCACTCTTAAAATTAAAAGTTAATTGTCACTACAAAAGTGCTCTTTAGACTTAGCTACTGATATCTCAGCCAGACACAACTACAGCCAATAAAAAGTGATTTGGTCACTACAAATGTGATGTTGATCACTTTTGTATCGGCTGACATCAGTTTGTTAGTGGCCAAGATCACCTTTGTAGTGGCTGAGATAACTTTTCAGTAGGATCTGGTCACTTCTTCAGTGGTTAAGATCACTTATACAGTGGCTGAGGAAACTGTTACAGTGGCTGTGGTCAATTCTCCGGTGGCCAAGGTCACTTTTGTAGTGATTGAAATCACGTTTTTGTTGGCTGACATCAGTTACGTAGTGGTCAAGATCACCTTTATGGTGCCTGAGATATATTTAAAGATAATATCTTCAGTGGCCAAGATCAGTTTGTTTGTGACCAAGATCACCTTTGTGGTGGATGAGATAACGTTTAAAGTGGCTGTGATGACTTAGTCAGTGGCCAAGATCACTTTTGTAGTGGCTGAGATACTTTTTAAAGTGACTGTGATCACTTCTTCAGTGGTTAAGATCACTTTTGCAGTGACCGAGATCACTTTTTCGGTGGTTGACATCAGTTTGTTAGTGGCCAATATCATCTTTGAGGTGGCTGAGATAATTATTAAGGAGGATGTGAACACTTCTTCAGTGATTAAGATCACTAATATAGTGGCTGAGATAACTGGGTCAGATGGAGTCATGTCTAGCAGTGGAGTGCATATTTCATGTGTTCCAGGTTTAGCTGATTGGCAATCAATCTCTGGCTAAGCTCCTATTGAATCCGCAAAATTCTGGCACATTTGAATTGATGAAAATCTACTGTACTTCTGCTTTCTTCAATCCTGATCTAGTCATTACAGAAAACGTGCTATAATTCTAATTGTGGACCGGGTAAGAAATCAGTTTAATATATCAAAAAAATGTATCAAACTCTGTACACACACAATATGCTGCATCAAACTGTGTACACATACAATATATACTGCATCTGGCTGTAAGCGTGTGTGCGTTAAATACTTTTAGCAGCCCAGCCGTTGAAAACTGTAATGTTAATGGTGCTACCTCATTTGCTTATTCATGATTTACAATTATTTATAGAAGTTCTTCTTACTGTTTGCTTTTGTTATTTTCTCTTAGATGACAACATGTGTGTTAAATTAAAGTATAAATAGGTCGCAATTGTTCATTAAAATAGACTTAAAGCAATACCTAATCATGTATTCGCAAGCGCTCGATTCTTTAGAAAATTGCATAGCTAATTTTAATACAAATACATAAGATCATATTTTTAGCTATTTAAAGTGATTCAATCGTACTATCTGACCCAGAAAACATGGTAATAAAGATATTAGATGAAATTTTCCAGTGAATGGGTACAGAGTTATTCAGAAAACTAGATTTTTCAATAATGGCGACACCTCATTTGCATAAACATCAATTAAAAAAAATGCTCAAGGGTGTCAGGTGGGCATCACTCGGATTTATGGTGTAGAGATGCTGGAGATATGAAAACCACCAAAAAATATTGGGTGTACTCCACTGCACGCTTCAGACTCAAACTGGCCTTTGACTGCAAGACTATTAGAAAAGGTAATTTCAGTTGTCTGTTCAATAGTTTGTGTAGCAAGTACTTCTTTCAGAAGAGCGTTTCTGAATTTTGCGGAATGTAGGCATATGCACGCTGATACATGTATAATTCCAGGAAATAGTAACTTAGTATCGTAATTTTATATCTGTCGTATGATGTTCAAATTACTGCATATGCCTACCATGCCACTGTAATATACACGGTTTATTAACTTTGTTTTTGCACCTACAATACCACAGAGATCAAAATCTAAATTTGACAAGATTGATTTTTAATGATTCTTCAATAAAACTGGACCATTTAAGAAACATTTGAAACCACCATAACTTATAGCTTAGATAAATCAGCCGGAGTGCATTATGTAGTTTCAGTATAGCTAGGAATATTTAATATATTTAATTCGGCTGCAATTCGGACACGTTCTCTCTCTAATGTGGAGGCGATAAGCAATATAGGTTCTTTAAAAATAACCTTTCAGTACTATTACCATGCAACCCCAGGAGGACCCTTGCAGGGTTCTCTTGGGGTTGCATAGTAATAGTACTGAAGTGTTCCTTCTAAAAAACCTATATTGTTTAGAGAGCCTAATCAGCATTCAGCAGCCAGAACGCTGTCATAAGTTTTTAAAACCACTTAGGCCTATGTGGCATTGTGAGCCCTGTATTCACTGCACACTGGCCCAATACGGACATGATGTTGGGTCAGCGTAGTAGACGATGGGCCAACATCAAGCCATCTTTGGTCGAGTGTCACGTGAACGTTATTCTTCTTCTTTTTCTCGTACTCGACGAACTTGCTGCATGGGAAGGGGGTTTAATTAATGGAGAGGAACGAAGAACAGTTTGGTCCATTTGAATTTTCAAACATTTCGCAGGGATAAACATCTTCTCCATGTGTTTGTGATTGAGGTATTTAGATCTGATGTCAGACATCCTAATGGCATTAGTCATTGCCTCTGTTAACCCCAGTGCTGTTGTTTTTCAGCAGATCTGGTTGATTGTGTGGACGGATTGTGTGGCCTTGTCCTCACTATCTCTGTCGATCACACGTTAAACAATCACTCACGGAAAATGATCAACAAACTATCCGCAGTTTATCGTGCGGACGGACGCCCGTTAACCGTTGCAACGCTGCAATTACTGAAATTTTCATACCCTTTCCACTAAAATATTCACCCATTTTTCACTTGCTTTTTAAAATCTGTGTTGGGTGGCAATTTCTCAGCTAGATTGTTATTGTAAGATATAAAGTCTAAAAAGAAGTAGGCATATGTATCATTTTCGTCAAATGAACGATATCAGAGGATAAAACAATGATTACTTACTTCTCTGTATAAAATAATGACGTGAGATTAAATTTTGAAATATAATACAAATTCGAGAATGCAGGGACTTATAAACAGCTGTAAACGAACATAGCCATGCCAAAGATACACGCGGCTAGATGGCTAAGATTATGGCAAGATCGGAAATTTAAAAACTACCCCACACTCAAGGAGATCTTGGGCCAACACGGAGCCTGGATTTTTTAGTTGGTCTACCACAGACCATGGAATTTCCTCAAGGCCGATCATCAATCCATATAGGCCTATACAGAATACGTATAGCTATATATACAGAATACGGCGGTAGCTCATCGGTGTCGACTCGCTCACTGAAGTTAAGCAACACCGGGCCTGGTCTATAATTGAATGGGTGACCGCCTGGGACCACCAGGTACTGTATACACTAGGACATGCGTGCAGCGATGTCGTGTCGTGGGGCTCAGAGAACCACGTAAAGCAGACGGCTCGTCTGACTGACCTAGATAAGCCGCAATATAAATGCAATATACTCAATACTCAATCAAAAATCTGTCGGGAGCAGTGAATCTTTCAGTTCAGAGCAGTTTTTTTTATTCACTTTGCAGAGACAAGAATATCCGACTTCACAAACTGATCAAAAAGTTAAGTTAATAGGCCTATTATTAACAACATATAGGCCCCACCTTCACTGTGCCCCCAATGTGTCCCTCGTGTCGTGAGGCGGTGAAAGTCCTGATGGTGAGTGAACGGGGGGAATTTTTTTTTGTAACAGCCGTAAAGCCTGCATTTTAATATTGTTTTCAGTGCGACGTATGTTTTGAAAGCAAAGCAACAGATTGAAAAGAAAGCTGTGGCTTTGTACATCAGTATTTAATCATCATGGCACCCAGGTAGACCCCTCCCCCCCCCCCCCCCGAGCCTAATTACTTTCATTTTATTCGCGTTGAGATATGAATTACCACTGGGATTTAATACCAAGTCTAGTATTCATCCTCCGAACAATCGAAGAGCGGCTCAGCCTGTCACATGACGAGACCGGCCAATCACCGCCGTCATTCAGTTGTTATTTAAATCAGAGGATATAATAGGGCCTACTAGATTTGGGCTTGAACTCAAACTAATTTTGAGATGTTTATTTTTCAAAAATAGAAATATATTTTTTCTTATTTGGATCTAAAAATTGTTTCAGCAATTCCATCTTCAAATTAATAGAAAATAGAAACAAACAATTCAGCAGCACGATGGTTAAAATACTGAAGTAGATCTATAATATCTCATATTAAAACTCAATTTAACCAACAAATTGTATTCAAAAATATAATGTTGTGTAAAAAAAGCGACGATGGAAACGAATGTGTTCATCTCTCAGATTTGTCAACAATCATACATGTGGATTTCAAATTCAGACTGCGAATTGTGATAAAAGCGTTATTAAGAATATGTGGCAAATAAATAGCCCGTATTCATTTGAACTCTAACATAAATTTGAAATAAATAATTAAATAAGCTGCGTCATTTAATAAACACTTAAAAAAATGTGAATCTCGCTTCGCTCGGCATCATTGAATTACTCTTCTATTTGAGAATCCTCGCTTCACTCGGCTCTTTAACCTCTAGATCAATACTATAGGCCTACATGATTGTATGGGCCTAAGTCGGGCGCGTGAAACGTGAAACTTGGAGCCTAATTTGCTTATTTTAGGGCCTATTATCTATAGGCTTATCCCACCGGAGCCTACTATTCTTTTTCATGGACCTAAATGTTTATTCAGAATGTAGGTGAGTCGTCATGATTTTGAAAGTAGTTGTGTCGTCATGATTCGCTGAGCACATATTGTGGGCCCATCATCATGCACAGCATCATGCATGGTCAATATCAACGGCCACAGGAGTGGGGTCCACCATAGGGCCTATTTATGTAAATTATTAATATATTACCTGCTTTAACCGCCGGTGCCGCATATATTCGGGTTCTATTTTTTTGTAGCACATTAGCCTAGGTAGCACATTTTAAATATGTTAAAGATAAAATGTGACATCAACCAGCAAGATTTGAAAAGAGTTGACCTCTATTTTGTCAAATCTGAATAATTTTCACTCACTTGAAGTTGTGGATCGCGTCAGCGAGACACAACTTCAAGTTGGTGAAAATGCAAATTGAATAATTTAGCGGTTTAAGGGTTAAAGTTATACTAGTAGGTTATTAGTACCTACTAGGCTAGTAGATTATAGACCTAGTCTACTAACTATGACGTCATAGATTCATAATGTTGTCACACATAGTGGATACAGTATTATAGCAACCATAAGTTGAACATTTCAACTGTCAGTTAAGGCCTATAATAGTAAGCGATTTTATTTCATAATTTTATCTATTATTTCTATAGTTTATTTATTAATTACTTTACTATACCTACAGTACTACTGTATTGCGCTTCTGAGCCCGGTAGGCTGAGGATCTAGGGGCTTGGCGCTAGTATTTAGAGGTTTTATTGATTGATTAGGCCTATTATCAGTGATTGTAGCACATGGATTTAAATATTATTATTATTCCAACTATGACGTCATCAATTCAAATGTTTGTCAGACGTATTGGATAAGGTATATTGATACATAGCAACCATAAAGTTGATCATTTCAACAGCTGACAGTGACCAGTGCCAGGCCAGTACTACAGTAGTGACAGCAGTGACACTGACATTGACACCCTGACACTGACATTGAGTGTGACAGTGACATCCTGGTGAGCAAATTTATCTTATACCATTTACATTTAAAATATATAGATCTAGACTATAGCCTATAAATGTATAGTTTTCTAGACCTGTCACACTGTGACTGTGCCAGTGTGAGTGTGACTGTGAGTGTGAGTGTGACTGTGTTAGGGGCGGACCATTTAATACCGGGAGGGGGGGGGGGTATGGTTTTTCTTCCTAATCAAATTATTTTTTTCCTTCCAACAGGAAAACATAACATTTTTTTTCTCCCTGAGCAAAAACAAACAATTTTTTTCCTGAGATGTCACAGATAAACTTTTTTTTTCCAGGACATGTTTAAATAACCATTCAACTGCGAAACGGGCATGCGTGGGACGGTCACGTGTAGGCTTACACTTACAGTAGCCGATAGCTAACGTTACAGGTTGATGGCATTAATGTCAGCAACTAAACTGATTACAAGATACTACTCAAACGAGACATTGACCCAATGTTTTTTTAATGTTAGACCAACGTCTGCGACGCTGGCCCAACGTCGAACCAACATTGTCATTGGCGAGTGTACAATGTTTAGGAAAAAGCTGTCCTGTCAATACACATTATTGGGGCAGCTGTTTCGCAATCCCCGCAGTAATAAAGTCACCCAGCTAAGAGCCAGAGCTATTAAAGAGCTTTGAGCTTTGGTCGAATTACTAACTCACATATGTCACTCAAGTATATATCATAATTTCATATGGACTTGCCATGATTTGGAAACTTGCTCTTATCTTAATGCAGCAGTGGGTATAAAACGCATATCTTTAGTATTTTTATGATATAGGGCCTAGGCCTACCCACGAGCAATTTTGCATTCTGGGGGACCCATGTCCTGCAAGCTTCAACAGTTGACTAGATCGTTAATCCCATAAATTAAAAGGCAGGTGTTATTTCCCATGCTCATTCCAGTGTGCCGGTATAATACCTACACACATTGGATGTTTGACCGAGAGGAGCGAGGCAATTTTTGCCATTCTTTGGCAGTTTCCGACAGATTTGGAAAGATCCGCTGGCTGTCAACAATCTATTTTTTTCTTACACATTAATGAACAAATTATTTTTTTCCAACACTCTATGGAGCAAACTATTTTTTTTGCCAATTTCGTGAACAAATTATTTTTTTACGAAAAAACCATACCCCCCCCCCTGGTATTAAATGGTCGGCCCCTTAGTGCTACTCACTGTGAAAATGTGTTAGACCTTTAGCTTTACTCTTGCCGTCTTATGTCTATGAATGTATAATAGTTTTGCTAGTTTCTTTTTAGCGTAAAGTTTAGTCTAAACAGTTAAGGTTTATGCTTATTATATAGCTTCGGGTTATGCATAGGAAGGTAGGCTCTAGACTCTAGTCCAGACTAGGCCTATTCCCTATAGACATGATAGAGACGAGTCATAACTCATAATATCATATGATATAGGCTTATAGACTATATAAATAGGCATAGTCTAACGTTCAACGGGGTTCAATTTGTTCAGTATCGTGTAACGTTAGACCTACATAAATCATAACTTTTCTTATGAAAATAAGCCAGGATCTCACTCTCTCTCACTCACTCGCTCACTCGATTGCTTGCTTTACAGATTTGCTTCCTTAACATATTGGTTGTTTGATTGAATAAACAGTTCTGTTGAGCAGTTTTAAAAATTAATTGGCACTTTTTTGTTGCATCATTGGCTACTTGGCTTCTTGTTGTTTTGATTCTTGGTTGTTTGGTGGCTTTATGTATGTTTGATTGGCTGGTTGATTTGCTGATTGGTGTTTGATTGGTTGGTTGGTTTTGTGGTCAGGGTGAGAGTTAGGGTCCATGGTTTGGGACGGGTAAGGGTTCCAGTACCTGGTTCCCCATAAAACCCGGTATCAACCTGTCAACCGTACTCTCATCATACCCTAAAGGGTCTGACTCTCGTCACCCCTTCAAGGGCATGCCTTTCCATGTTCCCAACCTAGTGCACTGACCGAGGAGAAGCATAGCCTGATTTATAAAAAGGAAAACAATCCTACTAATTGATATAAATTATACCTCATCTAATGCATTTACTATAATGTAGTCAGGTTCTGACTTGAGTCGGATCCGGTAACCGTTGGGTTATCCAGTGGGGCTTTCCCCAATCTACTTCTCACCAAGAGATCTCGTATTTTGTCCCCTTTTAAATGCTGTTACACACCGTTTATACAGGATGTTTGGATGTTTCGCTTTAAGTTTTTTGAAGAAAGTCTTCACTAATTTAGCTGCCTCCACCGCAGTTGCAGAGTAGGTAATAACAAAGGGGGTGACGCCACTATCCTTTAGGGGAAGGTACCGTATTTAAGCCGAATGGAGAATACGTTTTCATGTCTAATTGCCACTTCCTTTCCGCTTTAAGTCGCCCAATCTTATTTAGAGTTATGTCTCCTGTATTCTTCATTACTTCAAGATACAACACTCTCAGATGGGTCGCCCTGCAGCTCCCGGAATTGAAGTGTGTGGCAACTGCCATGTCCTTCTTAAGCCGTACATCCGAACGATGTATGTTTATATCCTTTTTCTGAAGGAGAGCCCAGTTTCTCCCACATATATTTTTTTGCATTTCGAACAAACTATACAGTAAATACCGTTAGTTGAATCACAATTTTGTGTAGTAGGAATTTGATTCCCGGCATCCAGTACGCCCCCCATGGTCTTACCACTCTCTACATCTACTTGTGTCGAACATAATTTACAGTTCCTAGTAGTGCATCTTTGAGAAGATCCCTTGTTCGGGGTTTTTTTCAATTCACACAATGCTTTATCTTCAATCTTTCGCAAATAACGTTCCGAGTTACCTCTCCTAACTAATGTTTCAAAGAGTTTCGTACACGCTATCATTACACCTTGTTTGTTATTACATATTCTAACATATCTAAGGATTTGTGACTTAATTAATCCCTTAAAAGTATGGTTTGGGTGATGTGATTTCTTGTGTAACAGTTCCAAAGTATATGTTGGTTTAAAATAAACTTTGGTATCAAAAGTACCTGCCTCTTTAAATCTGTTTCCTTTGTAAACCACTGTGTCTAAAAAATGTTCAACTAAAAACTCTAAAAAGAGTTCAACTCTGCCTTCACAGTGATCGAAGGGTGATGGGTATTCAAAATTTTCACAAATTTGTAAAAGTCTTCCTTGGAGTGTTCCCAGACCTCCAGTACACTGCTTGGTGGTTGGCTGATTGGTTGATTGGCTGTTTGATGTTTGGCTGATTGGTTGATCGGCTACTTGGTGGTTGGCTGCTTGGTGGTTGGCTGATTGGTTGATTGACTGCTTGGTGGTTGGCTGATTGTTTGATTGGCTGACTGGTGGTTGGCTGATTGGTCGATTGGTTGCTTTGTGGTTGGCTTATTGGTTGATTGACTGCTTGGTGGTTGGCTGATTGGTTGATTGGCTACTTGGTGGTTGGCTGATTGGTTGATTGGCTGCTTTGTGGTTGGCTTATTGGTTGATTGGCTACTTAGTGGTTGGCTGATTGGTTGATCGGCTGCTTGAGTGTTGGCTGGTTGGTTGATTGGCTGCTCGGTGGTTGGCTGATTTGTTGATTGGCAGCTTGGTGGTTGCCTGATTAATTGATTGGCTGATTGATGGTTGGCTGATAGGCTGATTGGCTGCTTTGTGGTTGGCTTATTGGTTGATTGACCGCTTGGTGGTTTGCTGATTGGTTGATTGGCTTCTTGGTGGTTGGATGAATTGGTTGATTGGTTGCTTGACTTCTTGGTGGTTGGCTTATTGGTTGATTGGCTGCTTGGGGGATTGGCTGATTAGTTGATTGGCTGCTTGGTGGTTGGCTGATAAGTTGATTCGCTGCTTGGTGGTTGGCTTATTGGTTGTTTGGCTGCTTGGTAGTTGGCTGATTGGTTGATTGACTACTTGGTGGTTGGCTGATTGGTTGATTGGCTGCTTGACTGATTGGTGGTTGGCTTATTGGTTGTACGACTGCTTGGTGGTCGGCTGATTAGTTGATTGGCTGCTTGGTGGTTGGCTGATTAGTTGATTGCCTGCTTGGTAGTTGGCTGATTAGTCGATTGGCTGCTTGGTGGTTGGCTGATTAGTTGATTGGCTGCTTGGTGGTTGGCTTATTGGTTGACTGACTGCTTGGTGGTTGGCTGATTAGTTGATTGGCTGCTTGGTAGTTGGCTGATTAGTTGATTGGCTGCTTGGTGGTTGGCTGATTAGTTGATTGGCTGCTTGGTGGTTGGCTGATTAGTTGATTGGCTGCTTGGTGGTTGGCTGATTAGTTGATTGGCTGCTTGGTGGTTGGCTTATTGGTTGACTGACTGCTTGGTGGTTGGCTGATTGGTTGATTGGCTGCTTTGTGGTTGGCTTATTGGTTGATTGGCTACTTAATGGTTGGGTGGTTGGTTGATTGGGTGCTTGGGTGTTGGCTGGTTGGTTTATTGGCTGCTCGGTGGTTGGCTGATTTGTTGATTGGCAGCTTGGTGGTTGGCTGATTAGTTGACTGGCTACTTGGTGGTTGGCTGATTGGTTGATTGGTTGATTGGCTTCTTGGCTGATTGGTTGATTGTCTGTTTGATGTTTGGCTGATTGGTTGATCGGCTTCTTGGTGGTTGGCTGCTTGGTGGCTGGCTGATTGGTTGATTGACTGCTTGGTGGTTGGCTGATTGTTTGATTGGCTGCTTGGTGGTTGGCTAATTGGTTGATTGGCTGCTTTGTTGTTGCCTTATTGGTTGATTGACTGCTTGGTGGTTGGCTGATTGGTTGATTGGCTACTTGGTGGTTTGCTGAATGGTTGATTGGCTGCTTGACTTATTGGTGGTTGGCTTATTGGTTGATTGGCTGCTTTGTAGTTGGCTGATTAGTTGATTGGCTGCTTGGTGGTTGGCTGATTAGTTGATTGGTTGCTTGGTAGTTGGCTGATTAGTTGATTGGCTGCTTGGTGGTTGGCTGACTAGTTGATTGGCTGCTTGGTGGTTGTCTTATTGGTTGACTGACTGCTTGATGGTTGGCTGGTTGGTTGATTGGCTGCTTGGGTGTTGGCTGGTTGGTTGATTGGCTGCTCGGTGGTTGACTGATTTGTTGATTGTCAGCTTGGTGGTTGCCTGATTGATTGATTGCTGCTTGATGGTTGGCTGATTGGTTGATTGGTTGATTGGCTGCTTGGTGATTGGCTGATTAGTTGACTGTCTACTTGGTGGTTGGCTGATTGGTTGATTGGCTTCTTGGCTGATTGGTTGATTGTCTGTTTGATGTTTGGCTGATTGGTTGATCGGCTTCTTGGTGGTTAGCTGCTTGGTGGTTGGCTGATCGGTTGATTGACTGCTTGGTAGTTGGCTGATTGTTTGATTGGCTGATTGGTGGTTGGTTGATTGGTTGATTGGCTGCTTTGTTGTTGCCTTATTGGTTGATTGACTGCTTGGTGGTTGGCTGATTGGTTGAGTGGCTACTTGACTTCTTGGTGGTTGGCTTATTGGTTGATCGGCTGCTTGGTAGTTGGCTGATTAGTTGATTGGCTGCTTGGTGGTTGGCTGATTAGTTGATTGGCCGCTTGGTAGTTGGCTGATTAGTTGATTGGCTGCTTGGTGGTTGGCTGATTAGTTGATTGGCTGCTTGGTGGTTGGCTTATTGGTTGACTGACTGCTTTCTGGTTGGCTGATTGGTTGATTGGGTGTTGGCTGGTTGGCTGATAGGCTGCTCGGTGGTTGGCTGATTTGTTGATTGGCAGCTTGGTGGTTGCCTGATTGATTGATTGATTGTCTGCTTGATGGTTGGCTGATTGGTTGATTGACTGCTTGGTGATTGGCTGATTAGCTGACTGGCTACTTGGTGATTGGCTGATTGGTTGATTGGCTTCTTGGCTGATTGGTTGATTGTCTGTTTGATGTTTGGATGATTGGTTGATCGGCTTCTTGGTGGTTGGCTGCTTGGTGGTTGGCTGATTGGTTGATTGGCTGCTTGGTAGTTGGCTGATTGTTTGATTGGCTGCTTGGTGGTTGGCTGATTGGTTGATTGGCTGCTTGGTGGTTGGCTGATTGGTTGATTGGCTGCTTTGTTGTTGCCTTATTGGTTTATTGACTGCTTGGTGGTTGGCTGATTGGTTGATTGGCTACTTGGTGGTTTGCTGAATGGTTGATTGGCTATTGACTTCTTGGTGGTTGGCTTATTGGTTGATTGGCTGCTTGGTGGTTGGCTGATTAGTTGATCGACTGCTTGGTGGTTGGCTGATTAGTTGATTGGATACTTGGTGGTTGGCTTATTGGTTGATTGACTGCTTAGTGGTTGGCTGATTGGTTGATTGGCTACTTGGTGATTGGCCGATTGGTTGATTGGTTGCTTGACTGATTGGTGGTTGGCTGATTGGTTGATCGACTGCTTTGTGGTTAGCTGATTGGTTGATTGGCTACTTGGTGGTTGGCTGATTGGTTGATTGGTTGCTTGACTGATTGGTGGTTGGTTGATTAGTTGATTGGTTGCTTGGTGGTTGGCTGATTGTTTGATTGGCTGCTTGGTGGTTGGCTGATTGGTTGATTGGCAGCTTTGTGGTTGGCTAATTATTTGATTGGCTGCTTGGTTGTTGGCTGATTGGTTGATTGGCTGCTTGGTTGTTGGCTGATTGGTTGATTGGTTGCTTGACTGATTGGGGGTTAGCTGATTGGTTGATTGGCTGCTTGGTGGTTGGCTGATTGGCTAATATGCTGCTTGGTGGTCGGCTGATTAGTTGATTAGCTGCTTGGTGGTTGGCTGGTTAGTTGATTAGCTGCTTGGTAGTTGGCTGATTAGTTGATTGGCTGCTTGGTGGTTGGCTGATTAGTTGGTTGACTGCTTGGTGGTTGGCTTATTGGTTGATTGACTGCTTGGTGGTTGGCTGATTGGTTGATTGGCTGCTTTGTGGTTGGCTTCTTGGTCGATTGACTGCTTGGTGGTTGGCTGATTGGTTGAATGGCTGCTTTGTGGTTGGCTTATTGGTTGATTGACTGCTTGGTGGTTAGCTGATTGGTTGTATGATTGCTTGGTGGTTGGCTGATTAATTGATTGACTGCTTGGTGGTTGGCTGTTTAGTTGATTGGCTGCCTTGTGGTTGGCTTATTGGTTGATTGACTGCTTGGTGGTTAGCTGATTGGTTGTATGACTGCTTGGTGGTCGGCTGATTAGTTGATTGGCTGGTTGGTGGTTGGCTGATTAGTTGATTGGTTGTTTGGTGGTTGGCTGATTGGTTGATTGGTTACTTGGTTGATTGGCTGATTGGCTGCTTGGCTGCTTGTTTGATTGGCTGCTTGGTGGTTGTCTGATTGGTTGATTGGCTGCTTGGTGGTTGGCTGATTAGTTGATTGGCTGCTTGGTGGTTGGCTGATTGGTTAAATGGCTGCTTGGTGGTTGGCTGATTGGTCGATTGGCTACTTGGTTGATTGGCTGATTGGCTGCTTGGTTCATTGGTTGATTGCCTGCTTGGTGGTTGGCTGATTGGTTGATTGGCTACTTGGTGATTGTATAAGTAGGGCTGAGGGCTCAGTATATAGTTTTAATCATTAACATAGCTGAACTCTTCTTCTACTTGTTTTATTGTGGTCGGAAACGATGACTATTGGTATTCTCAAAGAAAGAGTATCCTGCTGACAAATCCCTGTCCTGGTCCATGATACATATGATTATGAAGAGCTTTTATATTAGCAGTTTTTATCCAACATTGCTGTTTATAAATAAAATCATATATGAAAACGTGGAGGAACATCGGTAAATACCTTCGATCAACAGCTCTTCCGCAGCCCACTTCAGCTGAATGTCTTCACTCGGTGGTTTCCACACAATACTGTGATATTTAGCCACCAGGAGAACACGGGTATAAAGAGGACGATGTTAATAGGCTATCCCCCCCCCCCGCCCCCCAGATGCAAAATGGAAAGTCTTACTGTCGAACAATCATGAGTCATTATGTTGTTACAAGACGAAGTTGAGAGTGAGATGATGGATGAGAAGCCTGATGTTGTTCTTCTACTGAAAGATGATTATTCTGTGGACAACCGTACACGATAGAAGCCAACTAGTATTGAAACTACAAGAAACTGGGAACATGGAAACAGTACGAAGACAACAGGGTGAAAACACCTCAATCCTCTGAAGATATGTGGCAGTTCCTGCTCAACTGTGTAAAGTAAGAATGTTGCAGGAATCATACTGTTTCGTTAAAATCATTTATTTTCTAGAACTAATATGGTTTGAACAGCTATTAAGCGTAAAAAATATAAAAGAGATAAATGTAGTAGTAATTAACATAATGATACATATCTTTCCTTACAGGTGTATATTGGCATACCTCTTACTGATTCTGCCTTTTCAATGCCGTAGAAATCGAGACAATTGTTCTTGCTAAGATGGAAGGTTTCTGATCCTTCAAGAGAGAAAAATGTGAGCATGGTTACAAAGGAAATGAGAAGATAGGATAATAGCACAGATTGATCCCCATAACCTATTCGATCCATGTATAGCTATTACCCTCATCAGAAACCATGATCCACTTGAGGAGCAAAATTATGTATTTGGATCCATTTACCGATATCAACCGAGGTCATCATTCTGGACCATGAGCGCAATTGAACCGGTAGCATGTGTATTCGTAGTGGGGCCTCGCAATATGTTCGCCTCGTCCTCCTTTTTACGATAGTATCCAAATGTGTAGGTTTTGGGAGTTTTACACATGTATATACTTGAATGTGTCGCCACATTGTATTTACTCAGAGGTTAAAACTCTCAAAAACCCTTCATGCCCAATCACTTGGTGGTTCCCATACAATACTGTGATATCTATTAGATTCTAGCCACCAGGAGAATGGTATGAAGGGGACGATGTTAATAGCTTATGCTGCATGATCTGCCTTCCCAGATGCTAAATGGAAAGCCTTACTGTCAAAAAATCAGGAGTCATTTTGTTGTCAGCTGAACGGCTTCCCTCAGTGGTTTCCATACAATACTGTGATATCTAGCCACAAGGAGAATACTGGTATAAAGGGGACGATGTTAATAGCTTAAGCTGAAGGATTTGTCTCCCCAGATGCTATATGTTAGTGTCATATGTACATGCCCCAATTTTACTTACTGGTCTCGTTGTGCACAAACGGGTCATTTGATCTCGGGATAGAGGTGGAGGCTTTGGTTGTGGCAGCCTCCATGTCTGGTCGGGGTCGGCTGTCTTGTTCTTCTTTCCTCAGATTGCATGGCAATTTCAATATTTTGTCCTCCATTCTTTTAAGCTTTGAGATGAGATCGGAATTGTTTGGGGTCTCCAGTTCAGGGGTAAAGTCCCTGGTGAGCGAGAGGACTTATATGGAGATAGGCAGGTCGGCTATATTCCACCTATCTACTGTCATCATCAAAGCCAGGGTTGTTCTCTGTACAAATTGTCTAATAGGAAATGTCGCAAATTTTTGTTGACCAACTTGTATTAACTATGCCATAGAACCGCTGACTGCGGTATCCACCACTTCGGATTTGAGGTTGTTTGCTGTTTCTTCCCAACATGTGAGCAGGTGAGTAGAAACTCTAGTTGTTAGGAGGCATGTGCTGTTTATAATTAGTTATGTTAGTTATGTTTATTGTACTTATTTAACTCCATGCATAGCTATTGCCCTCATCAGAAACCAAGATCCACTTGAGGAGCAAAGTTATGTATTTGGATCTGTTAGGGGTAAATGTTATGTTTATTGTACTTATTTAATCCATTTTAAGACAATGTGTCATGAACCAAAACACTTACATGTCTATATTTGTGTATGATATTAAGAAACTGTGGCCATTCTGATAATAAGTTTCATGATTTACGGGAGGAAACGGGGTACTTGATCTGTTCTGTCTGAAGAACTAGTCTACAGCAAGCTGCGACCTCCACGTGTTTGGCCTTAATCTGCCAGCCGCATACCCTGGTTCCTCTGCTCAACAGCGGTGCCAATGCAGCTCTTGTATCAGTACAGTCAGTGCAATGTCACTACAGTTTTTGATAAACACGTGGGATGAACGGAGTTACATGTACCCTCACCTATTGTTACTATGGGGACTATCCGACCCGAGGATAGCGGAGACGTGTATTGACGGACGTCTGGGCATGCTAGGGGTAATCCCTTGGACATGACTAGAAATTGGGCAGGTGAAAATACTCTGAACAACTCACCATGCCCACCTATCACCCTACCCTCACGTCATCATATGTACATCATTCATCTCATCAATGGACTGCACTGTTTTTATCTTATTACAATGTCACTTAAATGACCATTAGTGACGAAAAATGACGTAAAGCAAAAATTTACTATACTATACTACTACTTTGAGAGGAACAAAAACCTTATCTTCTTCATCTTGTGTGGAAGGGCACCATCTTATTTGAGCCAAACTGAATTGCCATTGTTTGAATGTCATTTTTCCCATATTCAGCAGGCTAGCAATATCTTACATGACATGAGTATAATCTAAAATTTGTAATGCTTTCAGCATGTCATCGTCATTATTGAATCAGAACGCCAGCATATCAAGAATATTTTCACTTATGTGAAATATATGTTTTCACTTTAAAATGTACTTCGTTAACTTGTTTTTTTTTCCAAATGATATTGTGTGTCTTTTGAAGGCTACTTGAGGTATATCATTGTCAATCAGCTCCTGAATGCTCAAAGGGTGAGAATTCATTTTTTTATAAATATGGGCCATTTTTAGATTGCAGTGTCATATTTAGAATAGCTAATACATCCAGGAGAAATAGCTAACAACTACAAACTGATGTTTTTTGACCAGAAATTGAGCCTATGTAATTCAACAGGATCTTTATTGCCCACAAGTGACATACATAACTTGTCCCATCTAATTGAGAGTAGGCACCCAGTAACACAATCATGATATCATTGATCTTTGTTTTTCACGTACCCTTCTTGGTGATCTCTCCTCATCATTATATCACCTATATATCCCATCACCATCTACTGAGACTAGACACTCAGTAAAACAGGAGCTCATTAATGCTTCTGACTTTTCCTGCCTCTTGTCGATGGTGATCTAAGTTCAACTTTATGGTGCATACATAACTTGTCAACATCTACTGGGAGCAGACACACAGTAATACCTGATATCATTGATCTTTGCTTCTGACTTTCTTGATACTTGTCGATCTCACCTCATCTGTTGTCGATCTGTTGCATGCTGTACAATATGGTACATAATCAACTAGTCTAGAACAACCACCCAAGAGTCTGGCCATAAACTTCAGGAGGATTGACAGCAGCATACCCGGATAATCCGCTCAACATTTATTTTAGGCACATAGCTTGAATCCAGGTGCATGCAGTGTTGTTTATTTTCAATGGATTGTCACACAGGAATGTATACATTATTATTTTAATAATTTTTTGGGGTAGATAGAAGTAAGAAGAAAATTGAGGTTTCATTTTAATTTGTGTTTATCAGTCACATGTTTTTACCCGAATGTGTATTGTCTTCCCTTTCGTGCGCCGTCGCCGCACACAGCCTTTTGGCTACTACACCAACACGGTGCAACAGTTTGAATTCATAATTCGTACAAACATTCAACTCCTACGGCAATTTTATTTTACCCAAGGGTAAGGTGATAGGCCAAAGGTCAAGGGTGAGGTCAAATATTTAAAAAAAATATTATTAGTTAACACGATAACTTGAAAAAATAATTATTGGAGATGACCTGATTAGATTTTTTCTTTCCACCGACTTAATGTTTTTTTCAGAATTTCCTGTAAACCTAGTTATAGGTTTTTTGAGGTTTGCGAGTCTATTGGCATTCTTCATTTTGATGTGCGATCTTAAACGAGGCTATGGCGGCCATCTTGATTATTTAATTAAAAAATTCCTTGTTAACTTATGTGAAGCTACCCATGAGAATGGAGATGACCTGATTAAATTTTATCTTTCTAACGATAATAAAAATGGCCGCCAGCTGACAACAAGTTTTTTATTTTTTTAAAATTCCCTTGAAACTTGGGATAGATAGGTTTTCAGGGTCTGCGAGTCTATTGGCATTATCCGTTTGCATGTGTCACTGAAAACGAGGCTACGGTGGCAATTTTATTAATTTTAATCAATCGTTCTTAGTTAATCGTTCTTAGTTAATCGTTCAAAGTTAACTGCTTTGGAACCTGGCATATTTGGGTTTTCAGGGTCTGCGAGAGTTTTGGCATTGACTGTTTTCATGTGCGATTCAAACCTAGGCTATAGTGACCATCTTGATCTTATCATAGATCTTTGATTATTGGCATACAGTATTGGAAGCAGGTGTGTCAGATCACTGCATCAGCCGAGGGGGTTTGAGTGCTCGCACAGTATTTTTTCCACTTCCCTTCCTCAGTAAGTATGAGGTTTTCATATATGGACATTATATTTATACAGATTCGTATAATAGTAAGTGACTTAATAATAGTAAGTTTCGCTTAAATTAAATAAATATAGTGAAGCAGAAAGTATGGAGAATTACAAAAATATCTTTAACGTTTTACAGGAGGCGACAGGTGGCATCAGTCTCTTTGATTCCACTGAGAGTGACAGTGGGGCCAGAAGGGAAGTTCACTTGAAGTTGTAAAGTGATTTCTGAAGATACATGTTGTTATAAGCAAAAAACATATAATATGCATTATAGTCTATCTATAGCACTAGCTGTCAGGTAAATGACTCTTGTGTGTTTAAAGTGTATATCCATCAATCCACGTATCAACGTTTAGTTATAGGCATATATATTTTAAAATACAAGAGGGTCATATTTGCGACAGGTACATATCTAGGAAATGGTTAGATTATTTTGTCATTTGACATGTTCTCACAAATGATTTGTCACTATAATGATTTTAAACCATGATAATAATTGATAATTTTTTCAGAGGTACAGTTTTAAGGACGTTCCAAATGTTAAGCTATAATTTACTACTGCAATCATCCCTTCAACATAAATAGTATAGTATACATATGCAGGAATGGCCCTAAAATAAATTGAGCTGCGAATATGTTGATTCCTAAAATGGTTTGCACTTCCCAGTAGGCCTACGTCTACCCAGTTAAATGGAGTAGGCCTACTGGTAGTACTTTTCATCTCACCAGGACTGCTCATAAGGGATTTACTAGTTCTGTATGTTGCATGCTGTATAGCATGGTATGGGATTACTAGTCTACAACAACCATCCAAGAGAATCTGCATGAGTCCTTGAGTCTGGCCATAATCTTCACGGTCTGATTGCCAGTGACTTACCTCTCTTCATCTGTTCAACAGTGGTGCAAATGCAGATTTCGCATGGGTCTCACCTCCTCGTGGTCCCCCCTCAAACAAGTAACAAACTCTCAATAACCCACCATGCACAATCACTACGCCCTCACATCATCATCATCATTCTATACATCATTAATTTCTAATCGACGAATTCCATTGTTTTTAGTGTTTTACAGTGAATTATAAAATGACCATCTCTGTCAATTATACTGTTCTACAACTTTTAATAGGTAGTGTACTTACACTGCATTTGTTATTTTTGCATTGGTGTCTATCTTTGATAATTTATATATTGGTGGGGTGTTCATTTCGAGCTCAATTTTGTTTCGTTGTGTGAATGTTTACTGAGTTTCTAAATTAAAAATCATCAATATAATTGATAAATTAGACACACAAAAAAGAGTTACGGTATTGATGGTATGTCTAATGTTTTGTCGAAATTATAGAAAACATTTTCATTGAAACCCCTTAATATTATAATAAATCAGATGCTACTAAGTGGAGTATGTCCAGAACAAATAAAGGTTGCCAAGATAATTCTATTGTATAAAAAAGCGACAAAACGATTTTAACTAATTATAGACTAATTTCATTATTGCTGTCCCTTTCTCAAATTTTCACAAAATCTTTTTCAACCAAATTACACAATTTTCCTAAACAATTATTTATTTCATACAAGCCAGTAGTAGTAAACTTACTCGACAGAGTATGCAGCTTTAGAACTAATACAGAGAGTTTTGCTTTCAATAGATGCTGGAAAAACACATGTAGGCATTTTCATTGATCTTTCTAAAGCTTGGCCTAGCTGAATTATTTTTAACTTTATTCCAAAATTATTTAACTAATAAAAGACAATATGTGCAATTTAATGAAATGGACTCCGAACTAATGACAATTGGTGTTCCACAAGATTCATTGTTTTGGCATAGTTTTAAATAAATATCTAACATGGACATAACACATTAATAAAGTTCCATTGAAAAAAAAAATTAAAAGTAAGAACAAATTTACCATCCGATATACTTTTATTTGGGTACAAATCTTTTATTTTCTCTCATATGAATTATGCACTGATGCTGTCCCTTTCTCAAATTTTCACAAAATCTTTTTCAACCAAATTACACAAATTCGCTAAACAATTATTTATTTCATACAAGCCAGTAGTAGTGAACTTATTCGACAGAGTATGCAACTTTGGAACTAATACAGAGAGTTTTGCTTTTAATAGATGCTGGAAAAACACATGTAGGCATTTTCATTGATCTTTCTAAAGCTTTAGATCATACAATATTAATTCAGAAACTAAATCACTATGGCCTAGCTGAATTATCTTTAACTTTATGCCAAAATTATTTAGCTAATAAAAGACAATATGTGCAATTTAATGAAATGGACTCCGAACTAATGACAATTGGTGTTCCACAAGATTCATTGTTTAGGCATAGTTTTAAATAAATATCTAACATGGACATAACACATTAATAAAGTTCCATTGAAAAAAAAAAATTAAAAGTAAGAACAAATTTACCATCCGATATACTTTTATTTGGGTACAAATCTTTTATTTTCTCTCATATGAATTATGCACTGATGGCGTGGGGCTATAAAAATGAAAAAAATATTTAATTAGAAAAAAAAAGTTATTAGAATTACTGCATGAAGTACATATTTAGCACACACTGATGTGGTATTAAAAAAAAATCTCTTGAAAATACAAGATATGTTTGCATTACAGCAGCTACAATTGTATTATAACTATGTTAATAATAAACAGCCTTCTCTTTTTTCTTATTCTATCTTTTAAATCCAATAGACACCATTGTTTCATTTTCTTGCTTAGAAAATAGTTAGATAATTATGTATTATTAAAACTTTTTTTTATTTTAATAACTACAATATCTTCCCTACAGCAGGGCTGGACTTCTCAAGGTCGCAGGTCTACCTGGTCTTGCTGTGGGGAAGATGCAATATCAGTTTATTTTATAATAGAATCATCAATAATTATTGGTAGGCCCTATTTTATATATATTTACTTTTTGTATTTTTGGTTACGATACAACCAGGATTATAATTTCACCTAATTGTATAATAAGTCATCTTCGCTTTAATCACATTTATGGATTTTTTTGTGTGTGTTTACATAATATGATACAGTTATTATATAACTTATAAGCCCTATTTGTATGTATTTATTTATGGTCCATTTAATTGTCTAATTATTCAAACATGCTGAATTTCTTGCGTTTCTTGATTGTTTTATTATTGGGTGGCTTCTACACCAGAGACAATATGGTCTTTGTGGAAGTCTTCTGTTCTCTACATTTTGTAAAAATGCTTTGTTATGTTAATATTATTACTATGTACAAAACAACTAAATATTTCTGAGTCTTAGTAACTTTGTTGTTTGGTTGATTTTCAGCTTGGTCACATGGTTGATTGTTCTGTTCGGTTGCTTAGCTGCATGGTCGCTAATTTATCTGTGTTACTTGGTTAACTAGTTGCTTTGATTATGGTTTTTGGCTGCCTGATTTCTTGGCGGATTTTTATCCAGGCTACTTGTTTGCTTGGTTGAATTGCTCGTCATATGGTTGGTTGACTGTCTTTTTAATTGCTTGCTTAATTTCTTGGCGGATTTTCATCCAGGTTGCTTGTTTGCTTGGTTGAATTGCTTGTCATATGGTTGGTTAACTGGCTTTTTAATTGCTTGCTTGATTGGTTACTTCGTTGTTTAGATTCATTGTTGGTTCACTTGTTTGACTAGTTGTTTAGTTAGCTGCTTGGCTAATTCCTTACTTGGTCAGTGATGACTGTTTAGTTGTTTGGCTGATTTGTTGGTTTGCTGATTGACTGTTTAATTACTTATAGTTGCTTGATTTATTGTTTGACAGCTTTACGATTGCATGTTTTTTTTGAATGATTTGTTGTTACTTGGGCGCTTCACAGTTTGGTAATACGTTTGTTTGTCTGTTTGGTTCATTTTTGATTGCGTTGTTGCTTGTTTGTTTCACTGCTCGGTTTGTTGATTGCCTGGTTATTTGGAATTTTGGCTGATTGAATAGCAGTTTAGTTTCTTGACAGATTTATCGGTTTGCTGATGTATTCGTTGCTTTGGTGTTTGTTTACTGGTTGCTCGGTTACTTAGCTACTAGATTGCTTGTTGCATGGTCGCTAAGCTGTATTGCTCTTCCCTTATTCATTGCTTTCACATCGCTTGATAACTTGGCTGTTGCTTCATGATAAGTCAATGATTGAATTGGATGTTTCTTAGTTTGATTTAGCTATTTATGATTTTTTGCCTAATCGGAATCCTTACAACGCTGCACTATTTTCATATAGTACCATGGAGACCAAACTTAAAGGGTCTGGCCCAGGCTAAAATCATCAAAAAATGGGTTATTTTATTTTGCCTTCTTAATATGACCATATGATGTAAACATGTCCACAAACTAGAAATGTGAAAGTTTTTAAATTTTCAGTTTCATCAGTTAGGCTAGATATAGAGACGAAATTTCCGTACTTCTCATTTTTGACATGGTTGTCAATAATTAGAAATCAGGAATTTCGTCTCTATATCTAGCCTAACTGGAAAATGCGCAGAACAAAAAATTAAAAACTTTTGCAGTTCTAGTCTGTGGATATGTTTACATCATCAGATCATATGGTCATATTAAGAAGGCAAAATAAAATCACCCATTTTTTGATGATTTTAGCCTGGGCCAGTCCCTTTAAGGGTTTTGTCAATTTGAAATCATCATATATGTCTCAGTTAGCTCTTTCTGCTTCACTTGAATACTTATGTTATGGGTGTACGGACATTGTAAATATTTAATTCTTTCAGCGTGGGGGTCGTCTTTATATGTCAGAATCTGACGTCTACAGACGTCAGATTCTGACATATAAAGACGGTCCCCACGCTGAAAGGGCTAAGTGTTTAGTTGTTGGTTGATTGGATTCTTGTTTGACTAATTGCTTAGTTGATTGACGTCTGCATGATGACAAATATAAGTAAAATACATTTGTGTTAGCCCGTATGTTCACATGATAGAGGCGTAGTCAATTTATTTGTATTAGTTTTCACGTAAGTTATATTATGGCCTGCAAATAACGGATCGCTCTCGGAACCACATGCTATCTGTCACGCTCGACCAATAAACTGACACATGCTCACTCGCCACCCAGAATATTCTCCTTATTAGTGAGTGTCTAGTTCAATGTGACAACATGTTCATAATCGTCCAAATAAGATACCTTGGGAACAAAAACAAACACTACCCATGAGTAACATCACTTATAACCTGATAGCATCACTTCTTACTCAGTCACTGAATCAGACTGTTCGAAGGCATTTTTGAAAGTAAAGCCAAATTACTTTAGTGCTTTCACCGAAACTCCAACCAGTACTGTTTTCGTCACAAGAATAATAAATATAACAAATACACCCTGCCATTTTTGCCGAATCAGCATATTTTCAGGAGCGATCTTGCACACTGAAGATTAAGTTTGGAAAATAATTATACACTCTATTGCACTGATACGACATTTTAGATATATCCGACCAATTGATAAATAGTAAAACGGTTACAAAAAGGTGCGTTGAGAAACATTATCAAAACGGAAGTGCGGTATGAAATAAGTTGATGAATAAATTAAATTACCGAAAACTGTAGGCCTCCCTATATTTAATTGTATTAAAACGGGATTGTGGAATAAAATGCGGTATGAAAAAAGTTGATGTATGAAATAACTTACTGAAAACTGCTGTACCCCCCAGAGATCTGTGTGGTTCATGTCATGTCCGCTACAGAGGGGGGGGGGGGAGGGGTGAGGGGTGGAAAACAGAGATCTGTGTGGTTCATGTCATGTCCGCTACTAAGGGGGGGGGGGGGGGGGTACACAACAGAGATCTGTGTAGTTCATGTCATGTCCGCGGCTGAGGGGTAAACGCGGTGTTTGTTCTTGTTAGACGTACCTTATTTCAATATGTTGTTTAAATGCAATTTGTCCATGAATTATAGGATTCCAACTCACCAAAATAATTTTGACTACTGGACATGTGCTGAGATTTCTATTGCAGTCATCAGTTATAAATGTTGATCGTTTCGAAGATTTTTGTTCTATGTTAGCATTCAATGTACATAAAACTACCCATTAATTCATTTGATGACAATATCCATCCAATTAGATTGTATATATCTGGTTTGTACTTGTGTCTATTGTTTTTGTTTTTACTGTAAGTAACGTTACTGATGCTACTCCACTATGTAAAGAAAATTATCTCAATTACGTCATATATTTCCGGACTTTGATTGGAAACCAAAATTCAGATGAGTATTATTCATCCTACTAATATATTTTGTTTTGTTTGTTTGTTTGTTTGTTTGTTTGTTTGTTTGTTTGTTTGTTTGTTTGTTTGTTTGTTTGTTTGTTTGTTTGTTTGTTTGTTTGTTTGTTTGTTTGTTTGTTTGTTTGTTTGTTTGTTTGTTTGTTTGTTTGTTTGTTTGTTTGTTTGTTTGTCATTTTGAAGATATTTAAACCATAACATATTTTTGATATTCGATTGGAAAGACGATAATACTTTGTTTTTTTTGTAATCCACAAATTGGTGGTCATGGATTGTACAGATTTCACATATAATAATACCAAAAGCAGAATTATCTTCAGTTAGATGTATCATTCCGCAATGTGCTATGTTTATATAATAAGACACACAGGTGGACATCGCGTAACCGGGTCGCCACCATAAGATACTAGTAAGAAGTCAAAGGATTGTGAAATGCTGCATAGCGGGCAGTCCATACATCCTAAAAGCCAAGATCTCGTCACTGAATGTACAGTAGGGTATGGCTTGACGCAGTCAGCAGAATATTTCCAGGAACTTACATGATATGATAATACATTAATAGGAGAGATGAAGACAGATGAAGACGTCATATAGCGTTTAAAACTGGTGAGCATACAGTTAATACTGCTGGGGAAAGTCAAACATAGGCCCATTCGAGTGGCTGTTTTCGTCGTCGACGTTTTTTTCGTCAAAAAGGTCAAAGGTCATTCAACAAAAATTTGACGGTGAATTTTTCCGTCTCGTTTCGTCGACGACGGAAAAAAATAAACAGCCAATCAAGTAGGATATAACAAAACGTAAAAAACGTCGACGACGGAAACAGCCACTCGAATGGGCCTATAGTCTATTTGCCAGGCAGGTGAACCCAAAATGTTCTTTGCAGCAAGGTTTTTTGATGGAAATGTGATACATAAGGTCCAAGAAGCTAGAAAATGCCGGATGCAAAATTGTATATGTTGAGCATTTTTTAATTAGCATAATTAGCATAATTTATGAGGTAATCCAAGAATTATCTTATTTCCAATGACAACAATAATAAAAGAAAGGTTTTAAAATTAGATTTTGAGGTCAATAAAATTTGAAAAATATAGTATAAAAAAACGTATGCAAAAATTTAAAATGGCCGACAAGGACCATTTCTAGTGATAAATGTATGAATTATGTTATGTATGAATGAATGTCGAAAGCACATAATGTTTTTTTATTTTTGTTCAGTTGTCTCACTATTGTGAGAATGATCGGTTTTCATGATTGTGGGGTTTCAGAAAAATGTGTGTTGTCGCTTCTTTTTTTCTGAATGGTTGTAAAATACATTTGTGCAAGGCCAAACAATAAATTTATATTATTTCTCGACAGTAATGAAACAGATTCATGACTTAGGTGTCTACCGTAGGGTTTTCAGATATACCTGATGTGACCAGAACGTATTTTAGACATTGCGTTATGGTTAAATTCCAAGATGGCCACCATATGTGCAAGGTCAAATTATTAATTATTGTATTTTTTGACAGAATAGAGGCCGATTCATGATTTTGGTGTCGACCATAGAGTTTTTAAGGTATGCTCAATTCAATCAGTGAGTGAATACTGCCTCGCGTCGTCTTTTGCACAATCATGGCAATATCACAATAGAAGGAAGCCAGCAGTCGGGACTATGCCCTACTCTAATGCAAGACTTGTGTTTTCCAAATGCCCCTATGTCGTTTTGGTGATCAATTTATATCCGAGTCAACAGCATTGAAAATGTCACCAGCTTATACTAATTAAATATGCAAATTTAAAATGGCGGATGTCAGCCATTTTGTATTTTTGAAAAATGTTGATAGTATGTTTGACATTTGTATTATGCTTGAACAAATGCAAAGTTAACCAGAATTTGAGTATTTTTCTTGATTGGGTGCTTCGATAAACACGTGTCTCTAATTTACCTCCTTAAATATGCTTATTAAAAAAAATGCTCCTTGGATCATATAGATAATATTTCCATCAAAAAACCTTGCTGTAAAATACATTTTTTGGTTAATACATTATGTCAATAGGAGTGGCAAATAGACTAACATCTGCTTTTGGAGCGTGAATAGCTTGTTCATGGCCAGTTATTACCATGATCATAGTCAGAATAGAACATATATACATCTGGATCTACACTAGCCCGCTTTATAGGCCACTGTTCTGCAGCTATAAAACTGGGCATGGAAGAAACATTCTGTTTCTTTGACAGAAACTTGACGCAACTACTACTCCAGGGTCCCATCCCACTAAGGATCTCTAAATTAAGATTATCCCAACTTTCTCTAATTTTCATCAGCAAAGCTAAGATAGTCCTACTCTTATATTTCCCAGCAACGAGGAGAACTAATATAAACGTGGACAGAGATCAGATAACAATGACGCATCTTGGACTACCCGTGTGGTCATCAACTGGACAACCTGTCTGCATCATTAGACTGCTAATGTGGTTATCAACTGACCAATATGTCTGCAGCATTAGCGTTTACAAATGTCGCTACCCAGTACACACGATATATTAGTATAACATTTATACAACGTCGGCCCAGCGTCTTCGACGTTGGGCCGACATTGTATAAATGTTATACAAATGTTTTGTGTTTACTGGGTAATAACATATTATTATCAGTGGTACTTGTCATACATTACTCAGCCAGCGCACTCTGCTAAACCCCCACTCAGCAAACACCAGATATTGACACAGTGCTGGCTTAAAGTTGGCCCAACGTCTACAGCTTTGTCCCAACAGTAATCCAACAATGGTACAACGTCTCATGTGTGATGGACAACCTTCCGCCAAGACACGCAGCCCTCCAGCAAACATGGACTTTCTCTACCGTCTGTGACGCTGGACAAACATCGGCCAAACATTAGGGCCTACGTGTTAGTTGGATATCAATCCTTGAAGAGCGTAGATGCAATCTCTTTTCCGGCCTGTTTGACGAGCTAATTGCCTTTTTCCAGCAGATTGTTGTCGTCGAGCCGCTAATGAATTATCTGCCATAATGTCACTAAGGGATTAATTGCTCTTTTACTGCCTATTTTTTGTACAATTTTAGCCCCACTGTTAAAAAGCAATGTTGTATTGTATTTTCAAGTGCCATATTTAACCTTATCAGATTGACGAGTTGACTCCTCACAGCAAAATAAAAAGGCGTTGACTCAATGTTCGGCTGACACCGTAGACGATGAGCCAACATTGGGTCAATGCTTCGTGTTTGTTAGGCTATTATTAAGTGGACTGGATTACTTTATGAAATGTGTCATTTCCGTTTATCATTGGTCCCATTGCTACAGCAAATAGATCCAGTATTCTGGGTTTGTTTTGCGTCTTCTATAAATCATAATTTGATTGAGAATATGCTTTATAATTGGCAAAAAATACCAATACCAAGTGTTTGCAATATATCTTAGTATAGTGGCTCAGTAACGCGGACGATTTGCAAACGTGTGTAAAGGTTTTTTAATGCAATACTTCTTAACAATGTTTAGTCATATATGTAAATTAGCGTTAGTTTATGTGTATCTATAGCTGAACATCAACTGTTGATGTTCAGCTTCTTGAACAAGTGTCCAAAATGTATTATTTAGATCTCTACACTTGACAGAATGTCTTTTTTCTACCATGTACTATTATTATGATATGTAGTGATTTTATCTCTGTTTTGTTTAACAGTTAAGGAAAGATAGTGACAAATATTTAATTTACAGAAACGTGTGAATAATTTTTTGTGTTTATACATATCTAAATTTTTTGGTAGGCCTTTGTACTTGAGCATGTAAATAAACAGGATTTGCGCGTATACGTAAATAAAATAATTACTGTTTTTACCAGAACATGAAAAATACTCAAATTTCAAGAATTGTTTAGAAAAACTGGGTGGATTTGCAATAAGTACAACAATATATTTTGACCAGAAAAACTCATGCTAGATTATATCTGTAGAAATATGGTATTAGTCCGCAGTAGCTCCAAGAAGATTTTTTGGAGTCCAACCAATGTTTTTTTTACACCTACAGCATATTAAATCACCAATCCGAGTGATGCCCACCTGGCATCCTTGAGCATTTTTTTAATTGACGTTTATTCAAATGAGGTGTCGCCATTGTTGAAAAATCTAGTTTTCTGCATAACGTTGTAACCATTCACTGAAAATCTTCGTTTGATATCTCTATGGCCATGTTTTCTGGGACAGAGAACACGATGGAATCATTTAAAATAGCAAAAAATATGAATCCATGTATTAGCAGGCAAATTCGCTATCCCATTTCAGAAGAAAACAGGCGCTCGCAATTACATCAGACATGATTATGTACTGCTTTAATTTTAAGGACGATTGTGACTTACTTACACAGACAGGGTGTGATCCAAGAGAAGAGTAACAGAAACAAAGTTTTATTTCAGTCTTACTAACAACTTTCTGATTATGGGGATTTAAAAACAAATGATATTCAATGTATCTTACGTCATGCTTATTTAGTCAGAATGGACCAAATCAGTTCTCGCATGTTGGTACTACATGATACAACTACAGTAGAACCTGCAATGAGCAGCCACTCTTATGAGCAGCCACCCTCCTATGGGAGGCCATTTGGCCATTCCCCAAAATGACATTTTATATACAAATGAACCTCCTATGTGCAGCCACCTGCTCTAAACGGCTACTTTTACTGTGTCACAAGGGTGGCTGCTCATAGGAGCTTCTACTGTATGCAGTTGCAGAAGGTTGTACATGATAACTTAGCTGCTGAGCAACTACATTGGGTTGGTAGACATGGCTTTGCAGACGCAAATCCACATTTAACCCTTTAAGCCCCCCACGATGCATTAAAGCATCATTTTACATCCCTGAAAACAGACTTCATTTTCTTTCTCAATACTTCACGCCGGACATCTGACATGTTTTTTTATTTTGGCTACCATAACATGCACCCATAATAAACTCACTGGCTTCAGCAAACACTTCTTTCACATCAGTTTTAGGATAGTTCTAGATGAGACAAGTGGTGTCCATCATGCAATGACTTAATGACTTTCGCTTCACCAATACTTTTCTGTCATGACTTGTTCCTAATATCACAGATTAAATTATATTCCAAATAATAATGTAGTAGAAAAACAAGGACACCAGTGTCATCACACATTTTTGTTTCAGATGTGATGCTTTCGGATAGATGCTTCACATTATTTATGTCTGCTTCTTCATGGGCAGTTTGAAGATATGTTCACTCAATTTGTACTCCTTGACATATTTCTACTGGTATAGCCTACCATTTTTACCCCCGACAACAAGTCTGTGTTGATCTGGCTTCCTGTGCTCTACTCCAAACTCTATGAGCTCTCGGCATATTACATGCATGCATATCAATAAGCTGTACTTTGTGTTCGGTTACTGACAGGATAATCTTTTTTCGAGGCAGTGGAGTGGAGAGTCAGCTTGTGCCGTCCGCTTCCATGTTCTCCAGCACGCATAGATCGTGTTCCACTCTTTATGCACCTTCAAGTTATATGCCACTGGCAGGCTCCTTGAGCTCTCGCATATATGCCATCCATCCACGACCCCCTTCTCCTTCGCCAATCAGATCAACATCACACAACTCTGTCAAGTGACCTGAGTGTGACCTTATACACTGCAGTCAGTGGTCTCACTGGGCAAGATGCTCTTTATGCTGAAATCCAAGTATCTGTCAAAAAATATGAACACAGCGTTTTGTGTCACCTTCGTGAATATGTAAATGGATACATTATTCACAAAGTCTTGAACTGTTCCATCAATGATGGTAATATTTGATTTGAGTCACTACACTAGTGGAACCTACTTGTACCACCTTCCTGTTTGCTGCCATTGTCAACACACGCCTTGACAGTGAATCATGGAATCCCACAGGCCAACTTATTTGACCGCATTCACATTGTTTGTAGCTACTTACCAGTAACTATATTTACAATGTCATCTGGATCGTCACAAAAAAGGATCAATACATTATTGAAGCTTGTAAATAAGTTTTCTTCTGTCTCGTGTATCAGATGCGATTCGTGATGGAGCCTCCTCTTTGTGGCGCGTCACCTCGACCTCTGTCTTTCCTTCTTCCATGTCACCAACATCTTGGACTAGCTGGCTACATATGTGCATAATTAATGCCCATTTCTTTAGAGCGCTAGGTTTCAGAATAATGCCGACAATCCCATTCGGACCATGACCATACCGCATGTACGTGGTCTCGATGAACATGTCCGACCACATGCCATTCAACAAACCTGGCTTATGGCGCATGACGTGTTCTCCCTTCATAAACCGCTTCAGAACTTCATCAGGTATTCTCTCCATTGCTCTCATGTAGTATAATCCATACTTGCCGTAGTTAAAGTGTCCAGCGGTAAAAAAAATATGGCATAGCTTGTTTTACTGTCCATAGATGCATGGGCCACTCTGCCTCACGTTCTGCTCGTACAAAACTCATCATGATAAGTACTGGTTTGATAAGGTTATTGACCCACAATTGACTGGTGCGATGCTTTGCACAATGTACATCTAGGTCATTTATCATCTCGTCATAATTATCCACTGTTGGAAAAAGATTTGTCAGTAGCTGTTCTGTCACCATGCGCAAACTTATTTTGAGGAAATGTTTTGCCAGTAAGCAGGTGAGATACACTACCAAAGCCAAATTTAACTATGTCCGCCTCAGCCATGAGTATTCCGACACATCCGATAAAGCTCATCAACATGTACATCCTCCAAGTCGGGGGATAAATAGATTAAATTGCTCTGGGTACACCCACATAATGTTCACTGCTACTTTATAGAGATGTTGATCACAGTTTTCCAAGAAATTTCTCAATCTCCCTGTACACACACAATCTACAGCATCAAACTCTGTACATACACAATATACTGCATCTAGCATTTGTGCGGTACAGTACAATGCGGTAGCAGCCAGCCGATATAATGCTATAATGTTAATGGTGCTACCTAATTTGAATATTCATGATTTACAGTGATTTATAAAAGTTATTCTTTCTGTTTGCTTTTGTTATTTTCTGTTGGATGACAAGATGTCTGTCAAATTAAAGTGTAAATAGGTCGCAATTGGTCTTTAAAATAGACCTAAAAAAATACATAATCATGTCTCATGTAATCGTCAGCGCTCGTTTTTTTTTCGAAAATTGCATAGCTAATTTGCATACAAATACATAAGATTGTATTTTCAGCTATTTTAAGCTATTCCATCGTGTTCTCTGACCCAGAAAACATAGTAATAGAGATATCAGACGAAGATTTCCAGTGAATGGTTACAAAGTTATGCAGAAAAATAGATTGTTCAATAATGGAAACACCTCATTTGCAAAAACGTCAATTAAAAAAATTGCTCAAGGGTGCAAGGTGGGCATCACTCGGATTTATGGTCTAGAAATGCTGGAGATATATAAACAACCAAAAAACATTGGGTGGACTCTACTGCACGCTTCAGCCTCAAACTGGCATTTGACTGCAGGACTTATATACTAGAGAAGAACGTTTTAATAGTTGTCTATTTTTTTTTACAAATTTGGTGGTTTATCAAGTTTTCTTACATTGCTGGTGGTATAAAATTATGTAGACTTGATCGTTTATTGGCTAGACATGGTCTTATCTAATGCCTTTCTGAAATACTAAACACTCTGCTGCTTCCAAAGTAACTACTTTCTTGAAATAAGCTAGATGTATATAATTATATATAGCTAGAATGTGTTTAAACGTTTGGGTAAGTTAAATATTTACACTATATGACATCTTTCACGAACTGGAGGGAAATATATATTCACATATCATGACTATGCCGTTTATCTTCAACATTGTACAAATGTTATACAAATGTTGTGTGTTTGCTGGGCTATTTATCATGTACCATGTATATTTCCATGGCAACCTGTACTATGCCGCTTGACTTCATTTTAAACGCATTTATCATGGATATTTAAAAAAATCTGGGTTTTGACAAAACTATCCCTCTTCTATATACATTTATAATTCATATAATATGATGACAAAGAAGTCTATATACATTTATAATATATTTATTATGACAAATAAGTCTCAAATGACATTTACTTATGAAAACAAATATCTATATCTGTATGTCTGTCTGATGACGGTTGAGTTTGCTTTGTTCATGTAGATGTTCTGCAGATGACGACCGAGTTTTCGTCAGGTAATATGACCTCCAGAAACAAGGAACTCTCTCTGAACCACATGCTATCTGTCACACTCGACCAATAAACGGACACATGTTCGCTCGCCACCCATAATATTCTCCTTATTAGAGAGTGTCCAGTTTAGTTTGACAACACATTCATAATCTGTCTCAGCACAGCTTGACTCTTTCCCTGCGAAATTATCTCATTTAATTTCTTAACAGCTGGAAGGTGTATCTCGCTACCGCGACCCACAACTTCAAGTGGGTGAAAATCACTCACATTTGTTTAATTGCAGACAAAACATTTGCAAATCTTGATGTCTAAGGGGTTTTGTCAAGTTTAAAAAAATCCCCAAATCCGAGAAAATACTCGGTCAAGCCCCAACTCGGTATGTATTTTTTTTTGTGATTTTATTGTTTTTTGTGATTTTTGGATGGCTGTTGTCTGGCCAATCCGAGTTTATCTCGGATTTTTGGATTTTTTTAAACTTGACAAGACCCCTAAACTCATTCACACTAACACGGTGCCTTGATCTGCTTAAAGATATTAAAGGCGACTGTAGTCGTGCTTAGCCGTTGAAGGTTCAAATACTCGGTCATCTGCAAGCTAAACGAGCATAAAGAACAAATAAGAAGATTCAAATAGACTGATTTATTTCAAATTCGCAAATTTCATCTGCAAAATTTAGAACATTACTTCTGTCATCAAAACTTCATCTTTCCTACAATAATACACCACAGGACGCGGCCATTGTGACGGATTGGCATACACGCGCATTATCTTTTGTTTTCATAATTCAAACACTGCCCAGGATATTAACATACTTCGTGAATGAAAGAATTAAAACAATTAAAATGTGTCGCAGACCCATAAAATAGGTATTCAAATCAGCTAACTAAGTCATTTAAGTCATACACAATTATTTCGGCGTTGTTAGGGTTAATTTAAAACCGGTCATTATTATATGTATCCCTTTGTGTCTAGAATTTCTGACACAAATCAAATCCTGAAAACATTTCTGTCAACAAATATATGGCAAAAAATTATTTTCTTTTTGGGAAAGCAAAGAGTAGGCCCATACTGAAACAGCTTTCTTTGTGGATTACATCTGCTTATAAATCTGTAATCTGCTTATATTTACTCTTTAACCCTTTAACCGCCGGTGCCGCATATATTCGGGTTTTCATTTTTTATCAGCACATTAAGTACCACCTTTTAAACATGTTAAACAAAATATGTGACATCAATCAGCAATATTTGAAAACAGTTGACCTCCATATTGTCAAATCTAAATAATTTTCACTCACTTGAAGTTGTGGATCGCGTAAGCGAGACACAACTTCGAATGAGTGAAAATTCAGATTGAATAATTTGGCGGTTAAAGGGTTAAGCCCCAGATAACCTTACACCGACCCAAACGGTGGCCGTGTGGTTCTATCTACTAATGTTCTGTATAGTCCAGTGACTGATTCTGAGAACTAAGCTAAATCCAGCGCTTGATGCAAAATGCATGTCCAAAGTAAGAAATACGGGAATTTCGTCTCCATATCTCGCTTAGCTAGTTATTTAACAATTTTTGCAGTTTTATTCTATTGGACATGTTTACATCATAATTGTCATATTAAGTAGCCAAAATAAAACCACCGATTTTTAAATGATTTTAGCTTCATTGAGTCGCTTCAACTCCGGGAGCTGCAGGGCGACTCATCAGTTCAGTTCAGTTCAGTAAATTTATTTGACATATAAAACCAAAGTAGTACATAATCAAATTTAACAAATAACTAAATGAAGTCAGGAGACCACCGTTAAGACCTTATGGTCACTAGCACAGTGGCCACCATTTGCTGGTTTTAAATAATCAAACCAAAAAATATATATTATCTTTATACACAAGACCAAGATCTAATACATCTTTTTGCAAATTCGTGTTTTACTCTGGTAATGTGAAGGTTATGTCGTTGTCTAGTGTTATGCAGGTGTATATCGTGATTTGTTTTTAAATCAAATGAATAAAAATATTGTGGAAGTAATTGATTAGTAAGTTTAAAATAAAATTTAAGTTGAAAAAGTTTGTATAGATCAATGATCTTTAGGAGTTTTATATGTATAAAGATGGGATATGTGTGGCTTAAATAGTGACTTCTTGTTATTATCCTCACTGCACGTTTTTGTAACTTGAATACTCTTTTTGTATTTGTTCCCCAGGCTAGTATGCAATAATTTATATGTGGAAGTATTAAAGAATAATAAAGTAATATTAATGCACTTTGTGGAAATACATATTTTAATTTGTTCATTATGCCTAGGGTTTTAACAATTTTATTTGATATTTTATTTAAGTGATTTTTCCAGGTAAGCTGGGCATTGATTTCTAAGAAAATTGAATCGATTTACGCATTCAAGTTTTGTATTGTTTATCTCTAAACTAGGAATAGTAATTTTTGTGCGTGGGTGATGAAAAATCATGAATTTTGATTTATTTACATTCAAGGAAAGTTTATTTAATTTTAACCATATATATAGTTTTGATATTTATTTATTTATATCAAATTCATTTAAATTCCCCATCAGCGTTGTTTCATCTGCATATATTATAAATTTAAGGTATTTGCTTGTTGGTGCCATATCGTTTATGTAAATAATAAATAATAAAGGGCCAAGAATTGAACCTTGAGGTACTCCACAAGAGGTAAGTGACGTTGGAATGTGCATCATTTATTTGAACATATTGTTTACTTTCATGTAAATAACTTTTAAGTAGTGTTAATGCAGATTGTGTCAGACCGTAAAATTTTAATTTTTCTATGAGAATATTGTGATCAAGCGTATCAAATGATTTTGATTTATCGAGGTAAATATTAAACGGGATTTTGCCATTGTCCATATTACACGTTATTCTGTCAATTACTTCTAAGGCCGCTAATTCAGTTGAGTGTTCTTTTCTAAATCCGTACTGATTATTATGAAAAAGTTTATTGATGTTGAATTATGTGGTAATTTGATCAAAAATCGCTCTTTCGATAATTTCGGATATTGCAGGCAACAGGGATATTGGTCTGTAATTATCTATTCGTGTTTTATCATTTTGTTTGTGTATTGGCGTTATTTTCGCTATTTTCAATTTGTCCGGAAAAATACCAGTGTTTAATGATTGATTTATGATTAATGTAATTGGTTTTGCTAATTCTAATTTATTGTCCTTTAGAAGATTTAATGATAATCTGTCATGACCAGAGCTCTTTTTGGAATTCAAATTATCTAATATTTTCAGTGTATCTCTCCCGCTAATGTTTTTAAATGGCAGTTTACTCGTTGGTGGATTTTTCAGATACTCTTTAAATGATCTATTTTTGGGCTGTTTTACAGAGTTTGAAAGGGACTGGCCAATGTTGGCAAAGTAGTTATTAAATTCATTGGCAATCAAAGTACTGTCATTCGACATATGTCCATCAATATTAAAATAATCTAGTAATTTACTTTTCTTCCTATTTTTTAGAATGTCTACTAAAATTGTCCATGTGTTTTTCATGTCATTTTTGCACTTCTCAAAGCATGTATGATATTGTTTTTTGGCTATGAAAATACTTCGCTTGAGTATTATGTTTAATGTGCGTAAATTTATTTGCTATTGGTAATATAAAGGTGAATCAGGTGATGTTTCTTTCAGTTTACGATATAAATTATCTCTGTTGTTTATTGATTAAATAATGCCACTCGTTATCCATTTTGTTCTCTTTGTGCTTTCGCTTGTTGAATTTAACTGTTTAATTGGAAAATTTTTGTTCATGGACTCTGTTAGGATATCATACATCGTATTATAGTTTACATTAGGATCTCCATTTGTCTCGGGTGTTAGTTTATCATATATATTTTGCTCCGCTAAGTTTGTTTTGAAATTGTTTACAGCTCCTTTTGAGTTTTCTTCAATATACACATATTCAGGATGTTGGTCTTTGACGATAGGCACTTTTATTGACATGCAGTATGGTAAATAATCAGATATGTCGGTCATAATAATACCGGCAGCTGTTTGTAATGAACTAAGTTTGCAAAAAAAATTGTCAGTTAATGTGCAACTACGATCGGTAAATCTGGTTGGCAAAGTGATTTGAGGGTAAAAGCTGTGCGAAACAATAGTATCAAAAAACTCATTAAAAATTGGCCTGTCATGTATTTTTAGAAGATTAATATTACAGTCACCTGCCAGAATAATTTCACTATTAGATCTATCTAGAGATGTCAGCATTGTATTGAATTTATTGATAAACGTTTGGTAATTATTATTTATGTTTCTCGGTGGTCTATATAAATTGCCAATAATAATTTTCTTGTTTAAATCGTGCTTACTTATTTCTAGGAATTGGCCTTCCCATATATTTGATCCGTTGAATAGAGACAGTGACGTATAGTTGAACATAGAATTCACATAAATGGCTAATCCTCCATGAGTACTGGACATAAAACATTTAGTTATTAGGTCATAGCCATCTAATTGGTACAACGTTAAATCAGCACCTTCCGAACACATATCACACTTAATTCTGAGTGGTGTAGTTTTAAATCTGCTGGAAATAATTCTAATTGTTCGAATTTGGCATTGAGACACTGTATATTAATACTCATTATCGTGAAATCTTTCTTATCCTTTTTACAGAAAAGTTTAAACTCATCAATATTTAAATACAGTTTTATAATTTTCATGAAGTCGTCTTCTAAAAAAATATCGTTTTCATTATCAGGATTAAGAATATGGTTTAGTGAATTTTGTTTTAAACCACCATAATGGCTCAATAGTAAATCATCGTTATCCATTGAAGATATGACCAGTTACACAATACTTGTCATGATTTTCAATATCGAAAGTAACAAATTGCATGAAAATCTCATACCATGATGGACATGTGAACAAACAAGAGTGCAAAAACGTGTCAAAAAGTGCAAAATGTGCTACAATATAACTAATGAAAATAGTCATTATGAGAGTTATGGTGAAAAAAGAAAAAAAACGAGTAACGGGAAATCACATACTACACAATTGCCGAATCTGAATCGTGTCAGGATGGATGCAATAGTGCATAATTATAGAGGATATTATGTTCCTTTTTATGATGAGACGCATTAATACGTTGGAAAATTATATTGTCCGTGCGAATAACATTGATAATGTTCATACTATGATCACAATGCGAATTGTCATGTGTAGGCGTACAGTCTAAGCTTATGGTCTCACCACCCCAAATGCCAGTCCCATTGAAACACATGTAAACTGCCTCAATTCCGCAGGCCGATTTCACCATTTTTCACCCTATTAGATATTTAGTGTGACATATCGGGATAAAGCTTGAGATGTCCTTGTTCGAAAACAGGCCCGCTATGGGTATGGTTACCAGACAGATTTTGAGCTACGCCCCCTAGAGTGTAAAAAAGTCAATACTGTTAAAATTGGGCTATAATCCGTGCTCTCTTTCACAGAACAGACACACATCATTTTAACCCACTGTATCCCTGCGAGGTTATCATGAAACAGTTATATCTGATATCCTTGACAAAGAAGATAACGTGGGCTTAATTAATATTCACAAAATTATTACTTCTTTGTATTTTATTTTGTTTCAATAGAGGTTGGAACAGCCGCATTAAAAATATTTTGTGTGATGATTCCATCATTAGTAGACACCTCCCTGGATTTCGGCTTATTTAGGGTGGTGAGACCATATGTAGAGATATAATTTTCTTTGATTATTTTATTTCGGCCTGGTATGATGCTTGAAGGTGTTCTGAACAATATAGTTTTTGAATTAGGCAAATATATTGAAAACTGTTGCCCTCGGAGCCCTTTGAATAATTATTGATATCATGAAAATCGGCCTGGTTTCCTTGAAAGTCCCATTGAATAAAACAGTTAAATGAAGTGGCTATTCCCGCCTCTATTTCGTCACACAAAGTCGTCATGGTTACCTTGTATTTCGAAAATTGTTGTTGAAATATGCCACACATATTAGAATGGACTGCTATTAGTAGCATCCATACTTAAATTCACTATTTTTTATTTTTATTTGGGCCCATATGACAATCAAACTACCAACCAGGCATTTCATCTATGACTTATATCACCAAAACACGGCCTCTTCTGGTCTTTTCTAGACATGGTTATCACATTTATTCACCAATTATATACTTTCTAATCAAAACTATTACACTTAGATTGTTACAGCGATAGTAAAACTCAATAACATATAGATATCAAGCTGCAGATTTTTTATCAAGCAGCTGGAATATGTCAAGAAAGGACCAGAGCATGCAAACCCCTTGTGTCTACTGATGGTCTCACCACCCCAAATGCCAGTCCCATTGAAACACATGTAAACTGCCTCAATTCCGCAGGCCGATTTCACCATTTTTCACCCTATTAGATATTTAGTGTGACATATCAGGATAAAGCTTGAGATGTCCTTGTTCGAAAACAGGCCCGCTATGGGTATGGTTACCAGACAGATTTTGAGCTACGCCCCCTAGAGTGTAAAAAAGTCAATACTGTTAAAATTGGGCTATAATCCGTGCTCTCTTTCACAGAACAGACACACATCATTTTAACCCACTGTATCCCTGCGAGGTTATCATGAAACAGTTATATCTGCTATCCTTGACAAAGAAGATAACGTGGGCTTAATTAATATTCACAAAATTATTACTTCTTTGTATTTTATTTTGTTTCAATAGAGGTTGGAGCAGCCGCATTAAAAATATTTTGTGTGATGATTCCATCATTAGTAGACACCTCCCTGGATTTCGGCTTATTTAGGGTGGTGAGACCTTATGATGCATTTCCTACCTTCACGTAATAGGCCTACGTATTTAAATGTACATAGCATAAACAAGTCTTTGTAATAGGGCCTGATTATTTACAGAATATAATGTTTACTCTTCTTTCATGGGCTTACTACACTGTAAACATGTCATGGCTTTATGGTAGTGTATTTTCACTATATGGAGCCACTCGTTGGTTGCCGACAGCAAATGTTGATGGTGTACCAGTTAGTCAGCCAGCCAAGATGTGATATCTTATCAAAAAAAAATGAATAGATGGCAAATGTTTGTTACAAGCAAACCAACAACACAGACATGTAGTGTAATAATCCAGGAATCACGTCTAGCCTGTTGACATCATTTTTTTTTATCCAAAAGTGTCTAAATTAGCGAAAACAAAATGGCCGCCAATTGGCCCTATTATTTGATGTAAATCGCTATACCTTTGTCAATATGTATCCTATTCTAATGATTTTGGTGTGTAATATAATGTTTTCGGGGTAAAGGAACACGATCATGACAATAAAAACATGATAGCAGTACTTGTTATTTATTAAAATCGTCATTTTGATATTTAGTCAGCCAGTCAACATATGATATAATTTCAACATATGGAAATTGTTTGTTACAAGCAAACATACATCTTCATCATGTCCATTATATACCATACAACGTAACTTGGGGTTGTTGACAAACCTCCTTTTCGTGTTAAATGTCATAACAACGAAAAACAAAATGGCCGCCAAAATACGAGGACTATTTGTATAACTTTGTTAATAATATGCCGATTTTTATGATGTTGATGTCATTTTACAGGTTTCAATGTCAGAATATGTTCTCCAATATGGCCTCTCATGACGTGACCATGGAAGTTAGATTGGCAGGGCTGGTGTCCGATTTGTTAGCTGCCGAGGGCAAATATCACTTGGATTGTTGGGTACAATTCAAAAGAAAGATACAAAAGGTAATAGATGCCAGTTGCAAAGGTGAAGACATTGATAAACATTTAAATGGGATATGTGATGATATACGGACAGGATTGTCACAGGGGTGTATACATGATATGTCTCAGATATGGGAATATTACACAAATTTATGTAAGATGAATGAGCAAGAAATTCCAACAAGATATCTCTCGAGACGACAAAGCTTCTATGAGGCAGTAACACAAATTGTGGGATTAAGTGCCAGTATATCCCGTCAACTAGATCCTAAGTCACCACTGCTGTTGTACCCACGTGATATAACAAATATTGCTGTATCAAAGACCTTAAAGATAGATAGATCATTCAGATGATTCCTCACTCTCGTCTGATGAAGAACGCCCTAAGTTAACACCTGATGCAACTCCACTACAAGAAATATTTCACACTGCTCTTCAATCGATTCACCAGGTCATGATACTAGTTGGCGTGGTATCGACATGGATCATGTTTCAGATGTTATACCAAATAGTATCTGCCTTTTCTTAAGTGTTTCGTTTGGTGGGGAGAATATCCTTGAATTAGAAGAACAAGATAATTATTTGAAAGTAAGAATATGTAGCATTGCTCAAGATATAGTCTACACTGCCTCTAAAAGTAGAGAACTTACACCAAAGGTTAAGCACGTGGGCCTAGGTCTGGCTCTTCATCAGGCTACATGTTCAGAAAAAATGGTAAACATCTTCCATGCAGCCGGTCTTACTGTTGGAATTTATACACTTCGTAGAATTGACTCATCAATAGCCAATGATACGAAGCACTTTGTCGGATCAAATGGAAATTATTTCAGTCATGGGCTAGAGAAAGATCATCATTGCAAGACCTAAATGATGAAATAAAACTATTGCATGACCTCTTTGCAGATAAACATAATGAAACAGTGGATATAGAAATTAGTGAGCAAGTTTTACAGCTGTTACAAACATTGAAAGAAAGTGTCATAACAAATGGATTATGGATTCAATTCAAAAAGATCTTCAGTGAGAACCCAAACTATTCGTTCATATTGGTCAACATATATGGAGCTTGTGGAATTTATGCTTGACTTCATCCGAGCCTACAGAATTGGAGATTAGAAATTACATCTGCAAACTTTTGCAAAAATGTTACCTTGGCTTAGCACATACGATCACTTAAACTTTGCTCGGTGGGCTCCAGTATATTAAGCGACATGCTCAGCTTAGAGCCGAGTGCTCCTGAAGTATATCAAGAATTTGTGGGAGGAAATTTTGTTGTTAAGAAAACTAATGGAGCATTCAATCAGGTCCCCATTGACCAAGCTACTGAATGGGTCAACAAATTATGTAAGTTGTCCAACGGCATTATTGATATCACCAAAACTGACAGTACACGATATCGTTTCTGCATTTCACGAGAAGAGGGCTATTATTTCTGAAGCACCAAAGTATTTGTTCGGCATCGGAGATGAAGACGAATCTTTCACAACTCGCAAAGAACATCAAAAGATGAAGCTGATGTCAAGTCACTTGTTGAGCAGTTCGAACGACTTGGCATATTTTCTGTAAACACTGAAGAGACCTCTGGTTATTTGTTATCTCTGACCACAAATGATGTAGCAACAGAAGACATTGAGGATGCTCATCTGACTTCAAATACACGTCGTGCAGAACTAGTCAGGGTATATGTGTCTACATGCATCGTTGGGAGGAACATCCCATTCTTTGCTCCAATGAAGAGACATAACTCTAAAACATTGTCAAGTCTGTACAAATCTGTTGTCAATACAACTGGGCATGTAAAAAAATTGTGAACGCTGACAGACGTCTGATGCACAACAGTCAAAACGCAATGTGGACATGGCCACTGCTGTTTCATCTCCCTATGTATCAAATGCTATGGTTGGGGCATGCGTTCTCATCGATGGACATGCACTAATTCAAAATCTGAGAAAGCCAGCAGGTTGTCGAACCTTTTCAGATTATGGAGACATATTTTCAAAATCAATATTTTCCCATTTCAATCAAGGAGCAGCAAGGGTAGATGTAGTATTTGACAGATACATTGGAGAACAATCCTTAAATCTCAAACAAGAGTGAAGCAGCGAGGATTACGTGCAAAGAAGCCAATCCGTAAAGTTGTGAGTAATGGCTTGGTACCACTGCCTCAAATATGGGCACAATTTGTTTCACTCTCCGAAAATAAGGCTGATCTTGCAGCATTTTTGTCAGAAGATCTTGTGAAGAGATTTCCAAATATCCTAGCGGGCTGCGAATAAGTTTTGGGAGGAGGCTTTGTCTGCACAGAAACAACTTCAGCATCCAGCCGAGAAAAGGTTCTTGCATTGACTTGTGACCACGAGGAGGCTGATACACGAATCATCCTCCATAGTTTAGAAGCAACTCAGAGAGGTTATAATCACATTATGGTTTTCTGATGTATTACTGCTCTTGTTGCACTTCTTTGGTGGAACTGATCACATTGTATGGATGATTGGTGGCACTGCACGAGAACGACGTTGTTATCCAGTGCATACCATATATAAAAACCTGCCACAGGATGTACACAAAAATATTCTGTACTTTCATGCGCTTACAGGGTCGGATACCACATCATTATTTGCTGGATTTGGGAAGAAAAGCTGTTGGAATATGTTTATTCAGCACCCTTTGCTTCTAGATGGGGTAGGTCGTGATGGCCCTTTCGAGCCAATTGAAGAATTCATATGCTATTTGTACATGACTCCCGATGTTAAAGGTGGCGTTGACAAAGTCAGGGCTGATATATTCAGTAAAGGAAAGAAAGAACTGGATAATTTACCACCAGCATTTGATGCTCTGCAGCTACATGCTATATGTGTGAATTATCAATCCAAGGTATGGCTGCACGCTGATAAGCAGTGTATTCAATCATTTGCTGGTTCACCTGAGTCATCTGCTGGATGGCTATCTATGGGCATTGGATTGGCAGCTGCATGGTCAACATTACCTGCAGTTTCAAAGGTATGTCTTGAACTAGTAGCATGTGGCTTCCTGAAGAAAAATGTAAGTCTTCGGCATGCAAGTGCATCAAAACTCGAATCTGCACACCTACCTGTGGCTGCAATGCCGAAAATTGTTGTAACCCGACATCATGAGTTGTCGTCTATTATCATGGAACAAATTGTCTTGGTGCCGTTTATTTCTCAATATTATTCTAATAATTTAGTACACCAATTATGACCAGTTAATACATCCTTATTTTGACAAAACTATGCCTAGAGAGACATAACAGAAGGATACAGTTGTTCACTACTTGGATTTACATAAAAATATTTTTTCACATCATATTACGATTTTAATAACTGAAAAAATACTACTATTATGTTTTTATTGTCATAATCGTGTTCCTTGACCACGAAAACATTATATTACACACCAAAATCATTAGAAAAGGATAAATATTGCCAAAGTTATAGCGATTTACATAAAAGTATATAGTAGCGCCAGTTGGCGGCCATTTTGTTTTCGCTAATTTAGACACTTTGAGATCGAGAAAAATGATGTCAGCAGGCTAGACGTCATTCCTGAGTTATTAAACTACATGTCTGTGTTGTTGGTTTGCAAACATTTGCCATGTGTTGAAATGATAGCATATGTTGGCTGGCTGACTACGTGGGTGGTGCCGAGTGTGGCGTTTGGATATCTTGTTGGTGGAGAAGACTTGATGCCTGAGCCAGCGACTGAGGATGTTGTGGTTGTTGTCGTTGCTCCTCCTGCTCGGGTGCTGCTGTGTTCAGTAGTGGTGTGGACGTCAACACAGGTTGCAATTTCATACCTGCAATATCACACAACCGGTCTGTAATAGTCGTTTTTGATGGAGTAGGAGTGGTGTCCATAGCGCCCGCGATCTGTTCACGATTACCATTTTCATTATTGTTCATCATTTGATTTTGCATTGGAGGCCTACGCCGTTGCTGAAAGTTGGCCTGGTTCTGTGGCGGGCGCCATTCTGCGCGTTCACCACGTCTTGCAGCTTCACTCACTGATTAGTTCAGGTGGACGCGAAAACGGCGACCACCCTGAATACACCAGACCCCACCTCTGAAAAACCAGGCTGTTTCCACATTATTATCATGGCGTACCCGATTTAACAGAGCCTGATTTTTTCTGGTTAAATCTTCTTGTATGTTTATGGTCTTGCCTTTCAATTTGCGTCGCTCTCTGATGATCTTCCCTTTATCGTTCTCTCTCTAGAATTTGACCAAAATAGTGGGTGGTGGAGCAGGGTGGTTGCCACCAGGTGGGCGTCCTTTCATAGGCAGAGGGTGTGCAGCGACAATATCTTCATATCTGAAGTTCAAATTTAAACTGTTTTTGAAGAGATTCATTACCGAGTTAGTAACATCATTTTTGTCTGACACTTGAAGTCCCCTGATTCTAACCGATGTCTTGCGACTATATTGTTCGGCCTCATTTATTTCATAGTCCTGCCTGTTGATCTGTTCTTCAAGTGCACCAATGCGGCCTTCTAATTTTTTTATTTCTTCGTCGCGTTTTTTCATCAATTCATTTTGTTTTCTGAATTAATCAGATAGTGTTGAGACCTCTGTTTTAACTGCACGAGATACCAATTCTTCTAACTCTTTAATGTCAACAAGAGCTGTTGAGCTGTCTGATGATGTATCGGGCTGCATATTTTGTCTGTTACGTTTTTGCTGTTGTTTACGAACCATGATCAAGTTTGAATGGGACTACTGTACAGCATGGCTTCAACTATCGACGTATCGATATACAACACCAGTGCAGTTTTGAAACATGTACCGACATCATATTTTATAATCACTGTCTCAGTATTGATTATTGTACACACTGTACATACCGTTGTTGTATGCAGTTTTCTGACGAGTGTTCATTCCAGTATTGACTGTATACATACGTTCATGATATTTGCTGTATGTAACGCCCATTGATAATTTCTATTTCTGCCAAGATCAGCAAAGTATAATCTTGGCGGAACACATCATGTTGCTCCTCAATGCTTCCCACGTTACTTCATCGTAAATTCAGAATGCCATTTTACATATTTTTGTCAAATAAAACGATTTTAATCACTGCGAGGTGACACACGTCCGTGACCAGTAACCAGCAATCAAGCCAGCAATCATCTGAGAGTGTTGTATCTTGAAGTACATGATTGTATTGAAGAATACGGGAGACATAATTCATTAAGAATGGGAGGACTTGAAGCGGAAAGGAAGTGAAGACCCTGAAAACGTATTCTCCATTCGGCTTAAATACGGTACCTTCCCCTAAGGTTGGTGGCGTCACCCCCTTTGTTATTATCTACTCTGCATCTGCGGTGGAGGCAGCTAAATTAATGAAGACTTTCTTTAATAACTCAAAGAGAAATATCCGAACATCCTTTATAAACAGTGCGTAACGGCATATAAAAGGAGACAAAATCTACGTGATCTCTTGGGGAGAAGTAGATTGGGGAAAGCCCCACTGGACAACCCCACTATATACCGGATCCGACTCCAGTCAGGATCTGACAACAATAATTAATGCATTAGATGAGGTAAATAATTTATATCAAATTAGTATGATTGTTTTGATTTTTATAAATCAGGCTATATTTCTCCTCGGTCAGTGCAATAGGCTAGAGACATAGGAAAACATGCCCTTGAAGGGGTGGCGAAAGTCGCACCCTTGAGGGTATAATGAGAGTACGGTTAACAGATCGATACCGGGTTTTTTGGGGGGAACCAGGTACTGGAGCCCTTACCCGACCCTAACCATGGACTCTTACTCTCATCCTAGCCAACAATCCAACCAACTAACCCAACCAAATAACTAATCAACTAACTAACTAACTAACTAACTAACAAGGGCACCTTATTCAGCTAATTGACATTCTGCTTTCTGTAGCTCAAGAAGCGGTGTAATATCAGAGACCTCGTGAAAGTACATGGGCAATTTATAGTAGTCATATAAGCCTAACACCACCAACACTACTTCAAAATATCTCAGTAACAGTAACTGGCCGATTTACCGTAGCAGGGTGGCATTAATGGCTGAAGTATGGCTATGTTTCGTCATCTTGGTATTGAAGAGTCGCATTTATCACTTTGTCAAGTGCCAGATATGACCATTTGATACCAAAGTATTATATTTAGGCCTGTGCTTTGAGGCAGATCAGTGTTTTTATAGCCTGGTTATTACAGGGTCTGGTAACTCTGTCTTGTACAGTCAAACAACAGTAGGCCTAACTGTTTATTTTCCAAGTAAGCAGTTACCGCTGTTTGTCTTTGCGGGGCGACTCATGTCAGCGTAATCACTCCTAATTAACCCTTTACCGCCTGTGCCGATTATATTCGGTTTTATATTTTTTTTATTAGCACATTAAGTAGGCTGCCACCATTTACACACGGTAAAGACAAAACGTGACATCAATCAGCAAGATTTGAAAATAGTTGAAGTCCATTTTGTCAAATGTGAATAATTTTCACTCACTTGAAGTTGTGGGTCGCATCAGCGAGACAAAACTTCAAGTGGGTGAAAAGCTCACATCACAGTACATCCTTATCATTCACAGTATAGGCCTTTTATATTGTAATCCTTCTTGAATATGCCAGTTGGGTTGTCATTTCTGTCATGGCTATATCAGAAGCATGTTGGTGGTCTATGCTTAGAAATAGGCTTATATTATTCAAACATATATTGCTCCATGTGAAGCCCCCTCGTTAAAGCGACTGTGGAGTTAGAAAGGCCTACTAACTTCGTCTACTCTAGAACATCTCACCATCCTCAGGAGGTTCTCCTGGCCCAGTTTAGCCTATATATGTGCACAAAGGTGGCCTGAAGCCCGATTCACTTCATTTACTGTAGAACACTGCAAGATGTTTTAAAAGAAAACATAACAAGTCAGAGTAGATGCTAGCCATACACCAGGTGTCGCTCGATATGCTGGATCACTGGTGCAGCATATCGAGCGACACCTGGTGAGTAGAGTGGAGTTAAGGAGACAATATGGTGTAGAGGTAATGGGCCTATTTTAATAATGAATGAATGAATGAATGAAATTAAAACTTCTATAGCGCCTAACTCTTCGGAGGGTCGAGCTCAGAGTCGCAATCCATTCTTATCAAATTGCAAAGAAGGATCGAGGGAAATAAGCATGGTCGTCATCAGGGAGCCGGGACGCAGAGGAGCTAGGGCAGAAAAGCCAGATCGAAGAAATGCGTTTTAAGATGTTTTCTGAATGGGGAAATATTTTTAACTAACCGAAAGTGTGCAGTCAGTAAATTCCAGAGAGTAGGACCGGATACAGAAAAGGCACGAGCACCGAACTTAGTTCTGATACGTGGTACTTTGAGCTTATTTGTGTTGTTTGATCGTAGATGTTTTTACGGGGTCTGCAAAAAAAAGAAGGCTAGATAAATAAGATGGCTGACCATCATTGAGACAACGAAATACAAAAGTACACAATTTGAATTGTATTCTAATCTTGATTAGAAGCCAATGTAATGATTTTAATAGAGGAATAGAGCTAATAAAATGTGGAGCCTTTGTCACAACCCTTGCCAAACAGTTCTTAACACGCTGCAATTTCTGTAAATCTTTAGCTGGCAATTTTGTATAATAAGGAGTTACAGTAGTCAAGTTTGATGGTCACCAGTGCCACTGCAATTTATTTTTCTAAAGCAAGAGGTGAATTTTTTCTAATGCGTTTAAGATCTCTAAAGTGATAAAAACAGGAACTGGACACCTGTGAGATGTGTTGACGAAAATTCAAACAACTGTCAAAAATGACACCCAAATTCCTTGCGGAATCTGCTGGATTCATCTCATTGTCCAAATAAAAACAGCAATCGAACGCCGCAGACAAATCAAGTAAAGTCAAAGCTGTGACATGGCCCTTTTAAAGAGAAACTGAGGTGTAATTGTGAACTTCTAACAGGGCTGTCTCGGTGGAAAGGAATTTTCGGCTGGCAGACTGCATAGGATTGTTCAATTTGTTGGAGTTTATGTGAGCTTGTAAACGGTTGGAAACAACTTTTTCAATAACTTTAGAAATTAAACTTAGATTGGAGGCTGGTCTATAATTTGTGAGGTTATTAACAGGAAGGTTTGAATTCTTTAGTAAGGCTATGACATGAGCCTCTTCGAATGACAGCGGGAATGTTCTAGATTCTAGAGATAAATTAATTAAAGTTGTTATAGGTTTAATTAAAATATCCATGGCAGCGAGGCTTTGAGGATGTTAGTTGGAATCGGATCAAGGTCAAATGATTTTGATGCAAACTTCATAAAGATCTTCCTGACCTTGTGATCTGATGCTGGTTCTAAATTGAAAGGTCTCTTTTTTATTTTATATTTTATTTTATCCTTTTGAACAGATGGTATGCCTACATTATTTACCTGATTTGAAAAATTTGCTCGGATCGTTCTGATTTTGTCACATAAATATTTTGCGAAATGCCCACAAAGGGACATTATTTGCTTCTGGCAGTGCTGCAGCTGGCGTTCTATGTAAAATCTTGTTAATGGTGTCCCAAAAGCGGCGAGGGTTTTCAGAATTTTCGTCTATGAGATCTGAAAAATATTGAGATTTGTCCTCTGTCATAAGACGATTGCATAAATTTTGATAGTTGCGGTATTTTGATCTGTCATATCCAGAGGTGATCTCCTACAACGCCTTTCCAGATGACGACATGATCCTCGCCTAGAAGTAGGCTTCAGCGTAACTTTCTTGTCTCGGATTTTTTTTTGTATAAACATATTTTATTTTGCAATTGAAACAAATACAAAAATGTAATACAAGGTTTCTCTTGCTACATAGCTACTGATGACCGGTGATGTCTGTGTCGTGGCAATCGATACCTATCGGACTTAGCTATGACTTGATCATAATTAAGTATTGTCATAAGTAAGCAAAATATATCTATGTTCGAAAAGTTTCTTGTAAAGAGTTATTAATTTAATTTAATGAATTATCTCGTATTTGCGCACAATTTCAGTTTCGCAAAATTAACTGAATAGTGGTACAGAAATGTGCAAGATAAATGAACATTTTAATATGTTCTGTAGAAGATATCATATGAGTAGCTAATTGGCAACCTGGAAACAGCTCTAAAAACTAAACAAATGACTCACAACCAACAAAGATCATGTAGTGAGACCCTAGCTTGCTATGTAACGCAACAGATCTTTACCGATTAGAAACTCGCATCATTGTGTTGAGTAGATATTTTTTGGAGGGATAAGTTTGTGCTTCATCATGTGGTGTCTGAAAAGGATCCGGCTACATTTACGCTTACATTCTTTCTGCACAAGAGGAAGTCCGAACTCGAGGACATACCCTACTCTTTTTGAAATAATTAATAGGTTGTGTATGAAGCTTAGTACCAAAAGGTTAAGGCATTGTTCCACAACCCCGATAGAGTGATCAGTACCGAATGTACCACCACAAAAGATCTAAGTTCTTAGAATCTGGGGTAAGAAACAAATATAAATACGGGATAATTTTAAAGGGGTAAACAACGAAGTCATGATTCATTAAAATAAACATATAATATAAGCCTACATATAGATTGAATTGTCAAATATTTTACTTTATATTTGTATATGAATTAATCACACATGTTGAATAAGTACCTCTGTTTATAACCCTTTCAAGCCTGAGTTTACCATGAAGTATTCAACCACAACAATCCGCCAATTCCTGTTGCAATTCTCGCCTTGTAGTTCATTAATATGACTGAATATGAGTGTGTGACAGAATGAAGAAAATTGTCATATATTGTTAAAAAGGTTTCGTGCAAAAAATCAGTACAAAACCCGTAAATGTATGAATCAAATTCAGTTTTCAGGGATGATGAAAAATGGTTATCTACGTGCTATCCTACTCGAAACTTCCATTCAGAAACTGTTCAATACATCATTTATCTCTCATTATACATACAGAGGAGATCAACTTTGTGGCCAAACAAAGGTGTTTGTAATCCTGAATAAATAAGTATGTTTGTACAGAAAGTGTTAACCTTTAAAGCGACCATACATTTTTCCTTCAAAAGTAAAATATTTCAAGAGAATGAGCATCAAATTTTGAATAATAATCATTAAAACGCTGACATATTGTTATGAGACAAACGGTTTTTTTTTCAATTTGCAATCACCATAAATGGCTTCGTTAGCTATTTTCGCTTCATTTGTATACCAAGGTTACTGATTTACGGTCATTATACATATTTAATTCTTTGAGTGTGGGGATCGACTTTAGACGACAAAATCTGACGTCTATGGTCGGTCCCCGAGCTGGAAGGGTTAACATCTTGATTGAAATTGTAGGCCTACATAATGGCAGTAATTTTACCTGCTTGAAGTAGTGGATCGCGGTAGCGATATTTCAAGTGGGTAAGATAATACATTGTATAATTAGCTCTCCAAGGGTCAGCTTATCAGACCGGGCGGCGATGTCAAGCGGCGACTAAAGTTGTGCGTGATTATGAGTGAATCGGGTTTTAGGCCACCTTTGTGGATATAGGCTAAACTGGACCAGGATAACCTCTTGAGGGGGGGGGGGAGGTGAGATGAGCGAGATGACACTGCCGTCCAGCCACAGGATTCGAAATTCGAGCACTGGCGGTCTGAGGCCGAACACTCAGTCCCGGAGCCTCCCACAATACTGAATCTTTACGAGTGAGCGTGGAGGAAACATTTTGTTACGTGAGTGCCAGAGTGGGGGACGAGCCCGAAATCTCCAACTTTAGCAGGGCCCCGTCATAATTCTTAATTATAACACTTTCTACTTTTTAAACATCGATGTCAATTTTTCATTTATTTGATTCTGTCAAGTTAGTCAGGAAGGAGTGGTGGTGCAAATAAATGGTGTTTTTTTCGGTATCCCGACCGACCTTAACGTAAGGTGCGGACCTTAAAAATGTTATTGCATTAAACAAATAATAATAATAATAATAATGGAGAATTCGTAAATAATTTTTTTTTTGTCTCAACCCTAATTCTGTTATCGCCATCGAAAGCGGCCTCCCAGCAAACACGTTACGTTGGACCAACATAGCCTAATATTAGGCCCAACTGATAGGGTTGGGCCTAACCTTCCCCCATAGGCTTTACCCCGAATCTCAAAACAGACACCCATAATCATATCAAAATAAATTTTAATCTTACCAGGAGGTATCCAATCATGATCTTTGGTAATCCAAGCTGGAAATAGCAATCATATTGTAATTGTTCGCACTCATTAAAGGTATTTTATAGCCGATTTTCGACCACCATCTTCATCAAATTATGTCAAATCCTCTTAAACTCGCTCAATATGCATATTAGCTATACTGGTCTATTCTGCTCTGCAAAGCCAAAAGGCAGTATCTGCTTACTTCACAAGTGAGCAGATACTGCCTTTTGGCTTTGTACGGCAGCATAGATCGCGACATCTATTGAATCGAAGGGAAGTATTCACACAGCATGCACAGAGCATAATCAAAAGAACGAAGACTGAAGAGTTCAATATTCCGCCACGAGTGAAGATTGAGCCGACACGAGTGAAATATGAGGGTGCACATGGGCTAGAAAACGAATCGAACGAACGGCGAATCGCCTTTTCTTAGGGACCGAACATCGAGGATTAGAGTTTATAAATAGTGTAAAATCCATAATTTCCACGACCCATGTACACCATTAAATATGACCGAAAAATCAACAGATCTCGCCGATTTTGTGCAAATTCAGCACAGTCAATATCAGTGACCAACAAATAAATACCGCACGGATCAAGAGTATATCGTCGCCTCGGAGCTAAAGAATCCTATCTGCCACTCTGACGAGTGTCAGATAGGATCCTTTAGCTCCGAGGCGACGATATAATGACACATGTTCACGATTTAAGGGCGATGTAATTAGCCATACTAGTTAGGCAACAGTTTGTAGTTATAGCAGCGCACTCAGCAGACTTTGTTTGAGGCTTTCCAAAGGTCAAATTGACAAAATTATTTTTACAAACCATTATTATTCATCTTGACACTTTAAAATATCCCATAGCTGAAATCAGTCGTTTTGTTTGAAAACGTGGCTTCGTGGGACAGACCTTGCCTGTTCTTCTGATAGTCCTCGGAAGGGTTAAGGTTGAGCTGCAGAACAGTGAAATTTTGAAAGCATGGGAATGGTTCTACATACATGTGTATATACATCTGGCCTTAGAAACCGGCGTAGTGCGGGCTCTAGCAGGTGTTGCGTTATGTATAGTGGCTGGGAGAGCAATGCCACTTTACGAAAAACCTGGGGGGGGGGGGGGGGGTGGGATCAAAATTGTCCTATTGATCTGTCCGTTTAGATAATGTGATGCACGTACATCCAAAAGAGTTCATGGCTACAGAAGAGTCATACAAATGTAAATATGATAATTATATTTGATTTTGCAATCAAGTAGCAAACATTGTTGTTCGGAAAAACATCATCAGCTAAACTTCCTGTAAAATAGCTAAAATTAAATGTCGCCAGAACATTTAATTTTTTAATTCTCCTTTACATATCCTTATATAACTCAAATACGATTAACCATTAAGCAGAGGACTCTGTGGTTGATTTGAGGTGCCTTTAGCATGTTTAGTAAAATATTTCATGGAGATGCTATAAGCATGTGAACTCCTTTACGCAAAAACACTAAGTCTATAATTTCACTTTGCCATAGTGCGACATACAGTGCAGTCATACTCCTGCGCCAGACCAGTCACTTAACATGGTAGAACAAAATAATGCTCACGTGGTTCCGGATCAAATGCGTAATGGTGTAAACTTGAGACAACCAGGATTTGTAGCTTGGTAGCTCCTATTCTTTGTTATACTCCGAAGGATGTTTCATTTTCTAAATTGTGCTGATACTTCTATGGTTGTATGTAAGCCCTACCATTGCGACACTGTGCATACAGATGCGCACGTGTCAAAGTTCGAAATCGTAGAATATTAAGTAGAGTGTGCTATGCTAACATTCAGCCAATCAATCAGAGCTTGGCTTGAGTTTTAGCGTTGTACCAACGCCGTGCTGACAATAGCAGGGAGGCCAAATCCGCGGGGGCACTAGAATCCAAAGGACGCAGCCCTCGGGCGATGTGCCTGGAATGTGATGCAGAGAGAGAGTAGGGTAGTGCGGCCTTACGTCAATAAAGTTAGTTACTTATTCCTTATTCCTTATTCCTTATTCAATAAGGAATAAGTAACAGTTACTTATTCCTTATTCGAACGAATAAGGAATAAGTAACCGTTACGTATTCCTTATTCGAACGAATAAGGAATAAGTAACAGCTACTTATTCCTTATTGGACCGAATAAGGAATAAGTATCATAAGCGTATTCTTTATTGGAAAGAATAAGGAATAACTAACTGGTAACGTATTGCTTATTAGAATTTGGATAAGTAACACTAAAACAAAACAAAAATAAAAGAAGCAAAGGTATGTTCACGCTCCACAAAATATGCTGATATACTACTAGTTCTCTGTGTAAAAAAGAATTAAATCAATAACCTGGCAATATTGACATGCACAAAGAGCTTTAAAGGTATATTCACGTGTTCAGACTTGAATAAGGAATAAGTAACGGGCTACTTATTCCTTATTCGCGTCTGAATAAGTAACTGGTACTATATGCGGTAAAAACACTTAAAAATACCAAAATACAGCTAGAAAACATTAAAACTCGATAAAAGACGTTCATATACTTGTAATTTGGCGGGATAAATGAGTAAAACACCAATCTGATCGCACATAAAGTTGTACAAGTCTTGTTACTTATTCGGCTTTGAATAATGAATAAGTAGCTGGTTACTTATTCCTTATTCGCGTTTGAATAAGTAATTGGTACTAATACGGTGAAAACCACTTTAAAATACGAAAACACATCTAGAATACCCTAAAAGTCGGCAAAATACGTTCATATATTTGTAATGTTATGAGAGAAAAAGAGTAAAACACCAATCGGATCGCAGAAAGAGTAGTACAAGTTTTTTGTTGCTTATTCGGTTTTGAATAAGGAATAAGTGACTGTTACTTATTCCTTATTCGCGTCTGAATGAGTAACGGGTACTATATGCGGTAAAAACACTTAAAAATACCAAAATACAGCTGGAAAACATTCAAACACGACAAAAGACGTTCATATACTTGTAATTTGGCGAGATAAATGAGTAAAACACCAATCTGATCGCTCAAAAAGTTGTACAAGTCTTGCTACTTATTCAGTTTTGAATAAGGAATAAGTAACTGGCTACTTACTCCTTATTCCTTATTCGCGTTTGAATAAGTAACTGGTACTAATACGGTGAAAACCACTTTAAAATACGAAAACACATCTAGAATACCCTAAAATTCGACAAAATACATTTATATACTTGTAATTTATGAGATAAAAGAGTAAAGCACCAATCGGATCACATGAAGAGTAGTACAAGTCTTGTTACTTATAGGGTTTTGAATAAGGAATAAGTAACTGTTACTTATTCCTTATTCGCGTCTGAATAAGTAACTGGTACTATATGCGGTAAAAAACACTTAACAATACCAAAATACAGCTAGAAAACATTAAACTCGACAAAAGACGTTCATATACTTGTAATTTGGCGAGATAAATGAGCAAATGCGATCCGATTGGTGGTTTACTCTTTTATCTCATAAAATTACAAGTATATGAATGTATTTTGTCGACTTTTAGGGTATTCTAGATGTGTTTTCGTATTTCAAAGTGGTTTTCACCGTATTAGTACCAATTACTTATTCAAACGCGAATAAGGAATAAGTAGCCAGTAACTTATTCCTTATTCAAAGCCGAATAAGTAACAAGAGTTGTACAACTGTTTGTGCGATCAAATTGGTGTTTTACTCATTTATCTCGCCAAATTAAGTAGCCAGTTACTTATTCCTTATTCAAGTCTGAACACGTGAATATACCTTTAAAGCTCTTTGTGCATGTCAATATTGCCAGGTTATTGATTTAATTCTTTTTTACACAGAGAACTAGTAGTATATCAGCATATTTTGTGGAGCGTGAGCATACCTTTGCTTCTTTTATTTTTGTTTTGTTTTAGTGTTACTTATCCAAATTCGAATAAGCAATACGTTACCAGTTAGTTATTCCTTATTCTTTCCAATAAAGAATACGTTTATGATACTTATTCCTTATTCGGTCCAATAAGGAATAAGTAGCTGTTACTTATTCCTTATTCGTTCGAATAAGGAATAAGTAACGGTTACTTATTCCTTATTCGTTTGAATAAGGAATAAGTAACTGTTACTTATTCCTTATTGAATAAGGAATAAGTAACTAACTTTATTGACGTTGCGGCCTTAGCCAGTCAGTGTCGTGTGGGCCGTCGATCCGGCCGCTGTCAGAAACGGTTTAACTCACAGAGATTGTGACATTTATCTTTTACAATATTTTTTTCAATAAATAAGACTACCACGTTCTATTATTATCATGTTTACCATCTATGCATGAGACTGAATCCTGTGAAATACTTTTCATCAATAAAGAAGCTTGAATTCTTATCTAAACTTCTCCTCGTAAGATAAACGATAAATATATCAAGTTAGTTTCCAAATACCATAATAAAGGAACTAACATTTGCATGTTTAGCAATAAATACAGGTCTAACTAGATTGACACCTGCAACCAGTTCACATGTAAAAGCTTCCAGCTGAAGAATTATCACACTCAGTTTCAAAAAGTGTGAAATAGGACCAAGAGGAAGTATACAATCGTATACTATTATAGCACTATGCAAGATGATGGCATTCATGCAATTCGGAGATATACACATCAGACCTATAGTTCAAAAGCTATAGTGATTAAAGCAACAAATTACATTTTTATTTGTTTCATACAGTAACTACATGAAATATGGAGATTAGAGTTTATTGCTCTTGTGTACATTTGTGGTAATATAAGCTATATTTAGGCACCAAAAACAACTTTCTACAACATTTAAAAAAACAGTTATGGTACTTTCTGTAAGTAAATGGTGGCCATCTCGGATTTTTCCCTGTAACTACATGTAATATGGAAGTTAGATTTTATCACTGTTGTGTAATTTTTGTATTACAAACTATACTTATATAGTTATAGGCACAAAACCTACTTTCTATGACATCTGTTTTACTGCGCTATGTTCAAGGTGGT